>PVIC010004642.1:0-61428 GCA_004025085.1 Thryonomys swinderianus
AGACTATGTAAAGAACACATACAACTCAATAATCAAGGACAATTCAAGTAAACATAGACAACAGATTTGGAAAACAAGACATACAAATTGTTATAAATACATGAAAAAGTGCTGAGTATCTAGCAAACAAATAAGTACAAGTCATAACAATAAGGTACCACTTCACACCACTAGAATGAATAAAATAAAATATAACTGGGAATCTTCCTGATAGTATTCTAAAATGGTAGTCATTTTAGAAAACAGTTTGGGAATTCCTCCAAACATTAAATATAGTTATCTATGACTCAGTAATCCCACTCCTAGATATATCCCCAAAAGAATTGAAAACATACATCTGAACAAAAGCCAGAACATATATTCACAGAAATTTAATCTCGAAGTGGAAACCAATAGTATGTCCATTTTATGATAGCTGGATAAATAAAATGTGACATCTATAAATGAAATATTGTTCAGGAATAAAATAAAATTGTATATATGTGTGCGTGTGTGCTGCAACATAGATGAAGCTTGAAAATAAATCAAAGAAGCCAATCCTGAAGAACTACACACATTATAATATAATTCTATTTAAGTGGAATTTCCATAACTTGTAAACTGATGAACATAGAACACAGATTAGTAGCTACCAAAGTCTGAGGAGATGGGCAGTGGCTCTTAATGGGTAAGTTCTTTTTGAGAGTAACAAACATGCTCCAAAATCGATTGAGGCAATAGTTTCTCAACTCTACACTGAAGTCATTGAATTATAAACTTTAAAAGGGTGGTGTTTAATATATGAATTATATATATGAATATATAATATGATTATACAAATATTAATATAAATGAATATAAATATATTTATATAAATATAAATATATTTAAATATAAATATATGAATTATATTTATACTTTTAAAAGGTGAAATGTTCAATATATGAATTATATATTCAATATATGAATTATATTTTCAGTAAAGTTATTTAAAAAGCTCACCTCTAGCCACACAAAAACCTTCATGCAGGTGTTTTTATCAGCTTTATTCATAATTGCAAAGAACTGGAAACAATCAAGATGTCCTATAGAAACTCAAGGGAAAAATAAACTGATCTACATTCAGATAATGGGATATTATTCAGTCCTAAAAAGAAATGCGGTATGAAACAATGGAAAAGACAGCAAGAAATGTTAAATACACATTACTACTAACTAAAACAAGCAGTTTGAAGGGTACATATTGTATGATTCCAACTATACGACATTCTGGAAAAAGGCAAAATTACAGGGGCAGTAAGAAAACTAGTGGTTAGAAGGCAAGAAAGGATGAATAAAACAGAATATTTGGGGGTAGTAGAACTCCTAGGTGCGATACATAATTATAGATCCATACCATCATACATTTGTCCACATCCATAGACTGTACACAGCCTAATGTAAATTATGGACATTCAATGATAATAATGTGTAAATGTTGACTCATTGTTTGTGACAATGTACAACTCTGTTTTCAGAAGTCCACAGTAAGAGACTGCACATGTATAAGGCCAAGTCCATGGAAAATCTTTGTATCTTCTTTGAACTTAAAACTGCTTTTTAAAAATAGAGGCTATAGAAAATCTACCCTCTGACAAAATTCAGTTGTCAAAAAGAAAAATAGTGTCAGAAAAGAAAAAGAATAGTAGACACAAAAGAGGCAATTGAGAGTTGTGGTTAATCTTAAGGCCCATTTTGGGGGCCAGGTAGATTAAACCTGAGCTCTGCTGTCGCTCAGTGTGTAACCGTTGGCAGGTTACTTAGCCCTCTGCTCCAGCTTCCCTGTTACACAAAGGAGACTGCATTTGTGCCTGCCTCATAGATTTATTATAGTTTAATAGTGAACAGTCCATAATAAACATCATAATGAAGTGATAAAAGTAAATATATCAATAATATATGATCAGTGATATAAAATGTCTTGCAAGTATATATGCTATAAACCAAGAATTATTGAAAAGTAGGCACATGGTAAATTTATCAAGGAAATTAAATGACACAGGAGCAATGAAATGATACAAGAACAAACAGAGTCACAAAAATACAAGCTTCAGAAGATTTTTAATTTTTTGGTTTGTACCTTTTCTTTGTTTTTGCTGCTCCAAATAGTGATCAGGCAATATCTTTTGCATATTTAATTTCTACATTCTCACTGCAGTGTTGGGCTACATTCCTAAATGTGGAACCATGAGACAAAGAATAAAGAATATGAAACTGCCAACAATGGCAATTTTTTTTTTGTATGAGGGGTGCATCCTTTTTTTCTTTTTTTTTTTTTTTGCTTTAGAAAGGTTCTCGCTTTGTTGTGCCCTGAGCACACCATGTAGCCCAGGCAAACCTCCAACTCAGCAATCCTCCTGATTCTGCCTCCCAAGGGCTGGAATTACAGGAGTGAGCCACCATGCCTGGCATTATGGTATGTGGTACTGATTGCTGGTGGGTGTGAGTCGCCATACCCGGTATTGTTGTATGTGTTTACTGGGGATTAAAAAAGGGACTTTGCACTTGCTAGGCAGATGCTGGAACCACTGAGCTAAATCTCTGGTCCTGCATCTATTTTACATTCATCATAACAAGGTTCAAGAATACATGTTTCCTTGAAGGGCCGGAGATTTGGCTCAGTGGTTCTAGCGCCTGCCTCACAAACATAAAGTCCTGAGTTCGATGCCAGGTAATCACATACAATGCTGGGTATGGTGACTCACCTCACCACATACCACAATGCTGAGCGTGGTGGCTGACCCCTGTAATCTTAGCACTTGGCAGGTTGAGACAGGAGGATTGCTGAGTTTGAGGCTTGCCTGGGCTACAGAGTGAGCTCAGGACCTGCCTGAACTACAAAGCGAGACCCTGTCCAAAAAAAAAAAAAAAGATATATGTTTCCACACAGCATCTCTTGTCAAGAAGACTTACAAAACATGGCGTTTTTGTGAGACAGATGAGAAAGGGTCTTAGTGCAGCTTTAATTTGTGTTTCCCTTATTCTGAACATGGTCCAATATTTTTTAAGTTTTTTGAAGGACAATTGCATTTTTTTTTTTTTTGAGAAAGGGTCTCACTTTGTAGTTCAGGCTGGCCCTGGGCTCACTATGGTGCCCAGGCAAGCTGCCGCGAACTCAGCAATCCTCCTGTCTCTGCCTCCCAACTGCTGGGATTATAGGCGTGAGCCAACAATTGCATTTTTATTATGAAATTTTGTCTAGTTGTTAGTCATCTTCTTCTCAGTTTTTATACATCCTTTCCAGTGAGAAATATGAATTCACTGTCTCCTACATAAACTGATTATTTTTCCCTTTTTCTGTGGTCTGCCTTCCTGTGTTATAGGCAGTAGCGTATAGAGATTGCCATGGACAAGACTCTCCCCACTCACCTACTTCTCAACACTTTTCCTTTATACCTGGATTTAGGGGTATAGTTAAGAAAGGTTATTGCTTCATTGTAGGTTATTTTAAAATCCATCGATGTTTTCTACTTTTGTACCGTTTTATTTTTATCTTTATATATTTATCAATTTGAAATTTACCTAGTTCAAGAGTGGTTTTAGTCTTTGCTTCCTGTTTTGTCAGACTATCATGGCTGCTTAAAAACTCATACTTTCCTCACTTAAGGTATTGCTTTGGAGTCTTGCAAATTTCCATAGCTAGAACTATGTCTACTTTTGATTTTCTATTGCATTCCATGGGCCTGACTGCTTGTTATGTGTCAATGGCCCATTGTTTCATTAAGACCTGACATGTGTGTTGAATGAGAGCACCATCCCCTTTATTTTTTAAATATTTTCTCTATTTTCATTTGTTTTTCCAAGTAAACTTCCTCATGAATGTATCTGTCTGCTAAAAACATACATACTGAGAAGAGCCATGCACTGACTTTCCCAGAGGGAAGGCCTCACCCCTAGTTGCCACTAGTCAGACTCCTGCCTCCTGAGTCCCACCAGAAAGAAAACTTTCATGTACTCAGTGGTTAGATGTAAAAGTTCAGAACATCACGAGAGGACAGGAAAAAACCTAGAATACCAATTTCTATCATTGGGTTATACTTTTCATAACAATAAACATCAAAACCGGAGAAATAACATCACACGCAATGGAAAAACTGTTGCTGATGAATCTCAGAATAATGGCTTGGTAGAAAATGAGAACAAGCAATTGAACATTTACTATCAAAGATGGAGACCAGCAGGGGTTTCCACTTGACAGATTCCTCCAATTTTCTCTGGAATCTGAGGAAGAGTAGGTAGAAGGAAATAATGTTTGACTACTTAATTTTTCACACACCCTCTCAACTTTCTTTCTCCCTACCTGATGCATTATTTACCCAAGAGGGCTACAACTCTAGATGCCAGAAGCAGAGATGACCCCTAAACAAGAAATTTTATCCTCAAACAGTTTTGTTGGAATTCCTGAGAATTTGATGTTGGGGATTTTACCTTCATCCTATAGACAAAGTTGGAATTATCAGTGATTGCAACTCTATTTCTCTGTGGCCTGAATAGTTAACTAGTTCTGTGCATCTTGCCCTAGATGAAAGGAAGTTGTTGAAAGTGTAACAGTGTTTAGGCTTCTCCTTCTGTTGCTAGTTTGGGCTGGCACCATAAGCGAATAAGACGTCCTTCCAAAGATGAAGTAGTTTAGGTTAAAATCCATGACAAATTTAAAGAGAATTTGTAGAACTAGTAGATGAAAATAAAGCATGAAAGGGCCGGAGATTTAGCTCAGTGGTTCCAGCTCCTGCCTCGCAAGCGCAAGGTCCTGAGTTCCATCCCGGTAACCACATAGAATGCACCACCAGTCAATACCACATACCACAGTGCCGGGCGTGGTGGCTCACACCTGTAATCCCAGCATTCGGGAGGCAGAGACAGGAGGATTGCTGAGTTCGAGGCTTGCCTGGGCAACACAGTGAGCTCAGGGCCAGCCTGAACTACAAAGTGAAACCCTGTCTCAAAAATAAATGAATGAATGAATGAATGAATGAATGAAGCATGAAAAACTGGGTTCTGCAATGAAGGAAATGGATTCCACTGTTGCCTGAGGAGGGCCTCAGATAAAGAGGTTAATGTTGCATTTTAGAAAAATTAGTTCAAGTGTCTGAAAGAATGAAGCCATACACTTACAAAAATCACCTCCATTTGTGCAGCTGACAATGTTAAAGAGAAACTTGCAAACCAGAGTGGCATCACAATAGGGTATATCCTGGTCATGCACTGTAAATAAGCAGTATTAGCTATTGACAACTGAATGGAACTTTGACAATATGTGCCAATATTCTTTATTCTTATTCTTCAAGGTATGCCTACTGTATAAAATATCCTCTTGGAAAGAATTTCTACAGAATATTGTCAGCTGGATCATCAAATCATGTGGTTTAAACTTCCAGCAGACTGATCTCTATGTAAATGTAACCTTGGTGACCAAATATGGTAGAACCTTCTTCTGTGATACATTAAAAAAAATATTGGCAGCTGTATCATTGTATTAGTCAGTCTTAATGTTACTGGACACAGTGCCAGACATCCACAATTTAAAAGAGGAGAGATTTAATTTGGTTCATATTTTAAGGGGACTCAGTCCATGAGTAGCCGACTGCAAGGCAAAAACATCAGCATGGAAGGTTAAGGTGAGCAAAGTTCCTTAGGTCCTTAAGGCTGAGAAACAGAGCAAAGGAATAAGTGCCAAGAAAAAGACTCAAAAGGTCACATACAATGGCCATGGATACACTTCCATGACTCCCCCAGACACACACAAAACTATGCTCCAACAGTCCCTCCCACGCCAAGTCACATACTCAGTCTTAATTCTCATGTCACTGTATACAGCTTGCATAAGTATAGGTCATTGTTGATGCCTGAGTTCCTCTGGAATTTTCCTTGTTCGCTTTTCTCTTTGTTTTTGTTTTTGTGCTGTGTCGTTTTATTATAATAAACTGTAACTATCTGTACCATGATTTCTGAGTCTTAGGAAGCCTCCTGGAAAATGACCAACTCTGACAGTGATCTTGAAACCCCTGAAACAAATACTTCCTAAATTTTCTTGCATGGCACAATCACTCACTTAAAGTTTTATACTTGAATAAATAAACAGAGCATCAGGCTATGCCCATGCATGTCCTCTAGCACTGCGGTACATTGTGGGTGACACTCTTTCAGCAAGAGGGCATTCTAGCTTAGTCACTGGAACAAATTGTCACGGTCTAGTTCGCTTTATAACCAGAAGCAAACAAAATATTCATGTTTTTGACTTCAGAATATATCAAAAGAAATTGGAAATTTTTAAAGCAAGCTGAAAAACAAAAAGAAAATCATTTCTAATAATAATGTTATGAGGCCAAGCAAAAAGTTCTATATAAAAGCAAATAGCAAATAAATGTTATAAAAAGACCCAAAGAATCCTCTGGGGGTGCGCTCTCTCTCTCTCTCTCTCTCTCTCTCTCTCTCTCTCTCTCTCTCTCTATATATATATATATATATATATATATATATATATATATATATATATATATGTGTGTGTGTGTGTGTGTGTGTGTGTGTGTGTGAATCTGTGTGTCTGTGTGTGTCTGTGTGTCTGTCTGTGTGTCTGTGTATAATTCAAAACAGAAAGACTAAAAGACTAAAGAAAAGTCTAACAAGAAAAGAAAATATCAACTACAATATGGAATTCCTAAAAAAATCAATAAGTTGGGCTGGGCGTGGTGGCTCATGCCTGTAATCCCAGCACTCAGGAGGCAGAGACAGGAGGATTGCTGAGTTTGAGGCTTGCCTGGACTATATAGTGAGCTCAGGGCCAGCCTGAACTACAAAGTGAGACCCTGTCTCAAAAAACAAAAAACAAAAGACAAAAACAACAACAACAACAAAAATCAGTAAGTTGGATGATTAAAAAATAAGGTAATATATAAATGTAAGAGTAGAATAACAATTCCAGCTCTGAAGATAATTAATACGCTGAAATGTAGGAATGGTACTTGCCTATATGGACATATTTCCTACATTTTTAATAACTATCACTGGAGTTATGTTGCAATATTTAGCTTTATTAAGGAATTTCATTCAGTTATCTTTACTATGCTTAAAATACTATGATATTTTCATTGTCTGACTTACTTAGGTATTTGTATCTTAGCTATTAGGATTATTTCAATAAAATTACTTCATTCAGGAGTTATTACAAGATAAAGAGGATACTACTTGTTTTCATCCAGAATCATGCTTACAGACATACCCCAAATCATGTCTGACCAAATGCCTGAGTACTTTATAGTCTCATCAAATTAATCACTGCAGTGAGGAAGCATTTTTAGATATAGCAACTCTATCATGTGATATGGGACCTTCATGTGATACAGACCATAGAAGAGGGTAATAAAATGTTCTCTAAATAATTGGGCAAAAACAGTACCCCACAATAAGCAAAGTAGAAGTGTGAAATCATCATAATAGCAGATGATAAAGGAAGAGTGCTCCAGTGGAAATATTACAAAGGCCAGAAAATCTACCTGATTACCATGTTTCAAAGATAGGTCCAAATATGTTTTACATGCCAAAGCAAGCAGGAATGAGCAAGTTAGAAGGCCAGAACCACTAGGGAAATGCTGTAGGGTTATCCTGATTCGTAGGCAAAGCTCATAGTGGGAGATGCTGTGGAGAACCTAACCTTATAACAGTAAAAGGGAATTATAAGATTGCCAAAATTGTAGACAACGTATAGCAGTATTCAACCATTAGAAACAACATTGCACATTTATAGCAATGAGTGGCAAGTTTGGATGCCCACAAGTAAAGGCTAATGTCGGTTAAGTAATCAAACATGGCTTCCTAAGAACAAAATCAGTAAATATCTAACAAATGTGTTACTTGTTCTATACAATGGAAATAATATGTAATGGATGTTAAGAAAGTTCACTGTGAGATGCCAAGAGACTATGTGCCCAGAAGTGCCTATGATGATTAGGGTTCTATCTGACTCAACCAAACACCAAGTCAAGTGAGCTCAATAGCAGTGTGTTATTAGATTAAATTAGAATTTCCAGATCTGGGCTAAATGGCAAAAGTGAGCAGTGCAAATGTATGCCTAACTCTCCATCATCTATCACTGTCAAGTGGACACTTGTCCTGGCCCTTCCTTATAATCAGTTAAAGGAATACAAAGTCCTTGCTGGCATATGAATTTTGAGCTCAGTATATGGATACAAGCTGAAAATGGAAAATATTATACTGTGACCTCATTCAAAGATGATGCTGAAAGTCAATTGGGTGAGAGGAATCCTAACCTGCTGAGATTTGGACAGTCCAATCAATCTGTGAATTTATGGAGAAAGAAGAGTTGCTTGAAGATGATCTATGTGGTGAAATCTTGCCTGGTTGATCAGGAGCCTGGAAGGAAAAACAGCTAAAGATTCAGGATAAGGAGGCCTGACATGATGCATGTACACAGACTTTAGTGAAGTGATGAATGTGCAGAACTTTTAACTATGTGTTACCATGTGCATTCTCACCAGAGAGCATCTACTATATAACTGGTTTTAAGTACCTAATTAGATAGGAAATTTTACTACTTGGCATCACCAGCTTTTGCTATATTTCATCCTGGTGCTATCAGTTCAAAAAGGTTGATCTGCTTCCTGCCAAGGCTGAGAGCCAAACCTGCTAGTTACAAAAATCAACCACACTTGGTAGGCATACCTGTAACCCTGGAAAAATGAGGCACGTGGCTCACAAGTTTGAGCCCAACCTGGGCAACTTAGTAATACTGTCTCAAAATAAAAAATTAGAAAAGGGCTGGAAACAGCCCACTGTGAGGCCCCCAGTTTCAATACTTGGTAACACAGAGGGGAAAACACACATACACATACATAAACACACACGTACAAAAGTGAGTCCTTTGGTAGCAATTCTGAATTCATGTGAAGCTTTAACCCTAGGATATTCTGTGATTCATCTTTGACTGGATCTAACATGCACTTGGCATGAGTTTTCTTTTACTGCATATAGGATCTCAGTCAACACCCTCATAATGGACTTACAGAATGGTTGCTTCAGTGGCACTGGACACTAGACAGTATCACAGGGAGTCAGTGGCCCCATTTTGCAGAAAATGGGTGTGATAGTGGACACCAGATCAAAAGTTTCCTTCAATTCATAGCATACTTCTTTACCCAGAAGTTTCTGCCTATCACAGGCTATTAAAGATATAGCTGAAGTGCTAACCAGAGATAAGACCTGGAAGGCTGGACCCAAGCCTCCAAAATGAAGTAGACACTAAGTCAACATTGGCAGGATTAGCATTCTAAACTAGAGAAGCCATCAGTGTGGAGGCAAAAGCCTTCCGTCATCCCTGTCTTCAAACACTTGATGCCAATGGCAACCACCTCCCACCCTTGTCTCTTAAGAAGATGAAATCACCTGCCATTGATAAATGCTGCTCTACATTAATAATCAAAGCATAATTCTAATAGTCACATCCTATTACTTCCAGTGGGAATGTGTGTAACCTGTGCCTACAACTCTGGGACCTGTGCATTTGGAAGTTGGGGCAGCCGGAAGAGAAATATATCCACCAGCAGACCCTATAAGAATCTCATTAAATTTCATGTCAGGTTTGTCGTCTAGTCTCTTCAGGTTCCTTGACAAGGAAAAGAAGAAAAGACCACAGATAAAGAATGCCATCATTCTGATGGGTAACTGGTGCTAATGGCCGGAAGGGGTTGCACAACAAGGAAAACGTGGACTGTGTCTGGAAACAAGTATGCTGCTTGGTGCTCATTCCTTCCCCACTGTAATGGTCAAATAAGTTCTGCAGCCAAAGCCTAAGAAAGAGGTTATGATAAGAACTCAGGCAATGAGGAAAGAGGGCATGAGTAGCTTCACCAGCTAAGCCACCAAGGCCATGCAAGCCCCAGTGGTGGTAGAAACAAGACATGCTAAAGATCAGGGAAAATGGGGAGGACTGGATATCATTATACATACTTCCCTCTTGTTACTTTAAGAAAAGAGGTCCAACTGAACCCACCAGAAGCTTTTTTGCAGGCATTTAGCAAAAAAGAAGACTCTTGAAGTGTCAAATGTTCCTATGGTTAATACTGATATCACTAGTCAAATAGTTAATAATTAACTCAAAGTAGAGACTTAGCCTCTTCACTTTTCCTTGGTGCTGTCTCTTTGTCATCATTCACCATGGCCTTTTCCATCCTTAAATGGATAGTTAAAACCCAATTCAACCAGCAATAAATGCTGGTGAGGCTGTAGGGAGAAAGGAACCCGTCTCCACTGTTGGTAGGATTGTAGACTTGTGCAACCATTGTGGAGATTCCTCAGAAAACTAGGATTAGAGGTTCCCTTTGACCCTGCTATTCCCCCACTAGGAATATACTAGAAGGAATTAAAAGAATCATATCATAAAGACATATGTGCACCCATGTTCATAGCAGCTCAGTTTATGATAGCCCAATCTTGGAAATAATCCAGATGCCCATCAACTGGAGGCTGGGTAAAGAAGATGTGATTTTTTTAATTAAATGGAGTATTACTCTGCCATAAAGAATGACAAGTTTCATTCATTTATGTGCAAATGGATACACCTTGAGGACACACTAATAAATTCAATAAATTGGGCCGGAGGGTTAGCTCAGTGGTTCCGGCGCCTGCCTCGCAAGCGTAAGGACCTGAGTTCGATCCCCGGTTACCACATATAATGCTGGGCGTGGTGGCTCACGCCTGTAATCCCAGCACTCGGGAGGCAGAGACGGGAGGATTGCTGAGTTCGTGGCACCTTGCCTGGGCACCATAGTGAGCTCAGGGCCAGCCTGAACTACAAAGCAAGACCCTGTCTCCAAAAAGCAAAATAAATAAATAAATAAATAAATAAATAAATAAATAAATAAATAAATAAATAAATAAATAAATTCAATAAATAGATCCCAGATATGTAAATACCAATCTTTTCTCTGGTATGAGAACTTGGAGATGTAAATGAGTTCTAGAATGTGATAGATTTTGTGAAATAGCAAATATTCAAAGGGAATGTGGTAGGGGAAAGTAATGAGGGGAAAGAATAAATGAGATATGGAAAGAAAAAGAAAGCTCATGTATATAGGGGATGGTGAGTTCTGGATGGACAGGGATATGGGTAAAAATGAGAAGTAACTCATGTCACATACTGGTATAAAGTCCCCAATGTTGAGTGTGATTGTGAGCTGTTTATAAAATGTACCAATAAACAATTCAATTTTTTAAAAAAACCTATTTTTCTTCCAACCTCCTGCTATGGACAGAACTGTACCACCAACAAGCACAAGCTTAATCCTTAAACCACAGTGTCATGACCTTTGGAGTTGGAACTTTCAGAAGGTAATTAAATTCAAATGAGGGTGAAGACTTCATAATAGGATTAGTACCCCTGTAAAAGGAGAAAAGGATACCAGGGTACCTTCCCCTCTTCCTTGTGAATACATAGATAAAAGGGAGGCAATCCGCAGCCTAGGAAAGAGGCCTCACCAGAGCCCAGCCACCCTGGACACTTGCTTTTGGACTTCTTAGTCTCCAAGACTGTCAGAAAATAAGTGTCTGTGATAAACAAGCTTCCTTGACTGTGATATCTTCTTATGCACACTCAAGCTGACTATTGTACCTACTAAGGACACTAATCTAAAATGTTTCTTTTTAAAATTTATTTGCTAAAAATATGACAGTATATGGAAATATATGTCATTTCCTAATTTAATTTTCTTCATAGTTACTGGCCTATTTATTCTTTTTTATAACTTGTATTTCGTCTGCATCAGAACTTACTTTTTAAATTTTTCTCCTGATTATTTTGTGGTTTTCCTTATGAACGTACCTAGTAGAGTCTCCATTTTATAGATTTTTTTTCTAAAGAATCTTTCCATTATCAACTTTAATATTTACTTTTTCTTCTTTTCTAAAATTTATTTTTGCTTTATCTTAATTATTTCTTTCCTACTACAATCCTTTAGCTTAACATGTTGCTCATTTTCTAATTTCTTAGGTTAATTGTAGCACACTTACTATATTTTGTTCACTCAGATACAAAAAAATCACATACATTTTTTAATAAAGCAAAGCTCATTTCACGAACTTATCACAGATCTCACTCCTATGATAATTTTCATTCTATTTTGTAATTGCCTTTTAGCAAGAGGAAATTTAATAAATTATAAAGTTTTTAGGACTTTATTGTTCTTTAGTTTGTACTTGTCCACGTATGTTGTTGTATAATGAGAGACACAGAATGGTAATGCTTTTTTATGTTATTTCTTTTCATTAAGCATTTGATTGAGTAAAAACTACTTTATCCTGTTAATCAGTTTTGCTACATTCCTTTTTGTACTATTGTAGTGTTTTATTTTTTTCTGGTATAATATAAATATGTAATCTCTGGTATACATCTTTTTTTAAATTACAGTACTAAGGATTGAACCTAGATGTTAACACATGCTAAGCAGGTGCTTTACCACTAGGCTACGTCCCTACTCATTTTTGCTTTGTACTTTGAGACAAGGTTTACAACATTGCTCAGACTGGGCTTGACATTGTGATGTTCTTGCTTCAGTTGCCAACAAAACAGAAATTTTAGAGATGCATCATTGTCATTATAGGGTGTTTGATTTCTGGCATATATCTTCTTTTGTTCTTGACAACCAAAATTTAGAAGGATATGATCTATTACCTTCATATTTCCATTTCCTCTTATCATGTCTTTCAAAGTGAATCAGAATTGACTTACTCTTTTAAGGACCAGAAAATGATCACAGTAGGACCTCAGCATGGTTCCATTATATCAGGTTATACTTTATATGATATAGATTCTTTTCAGTGTTTGTATCCTTTAAGTTTTTCTGCACAACAGCAATCCCAAACCTAAGTCTCAGTTTGATGTGTAAATAGGTTCAACCTTCACCACTAGGTTTTTCATTAAATGGCTCTCAAATTCTTATGTTCTTTGCTTTGATTATTTTCCTCAGTTTCTCTTTTTTGTCAACAAATAATAGTTCCAAAGCATCTGTGTACTTTAGTTCTTGAGTTCTTCTACACCAGGAAATCTCTCTGTAATATCCACAGATAAAAGACCTCTTACCTGGATAAAATGTTATTTGCCCCCACTTTTCCAATCCACAATCTGTAGATCTTGCTTCCTTGTGTTCCAACTCTGAAAGGAACAGAACCAGGTTATTCTGCTCTTCTTCTCAGACCTTTAATCATATGTCTGGATAATTGTGGGATTATTTTCTTCATTGAATTTTATTCAGTCTTCAATCTTGATGTACATCATTCTTGATTTCTTTTCTTTTAAAAAGCATCGTGACCCTAGTTAAATATTCAAGTTCTTCCTCATTTCAGGCTGACAGATTGTGGTTTGTTAATATTGTTATGCTAGATCTTGTGGGTTTTTTTCTTGCTATAAGTCTATATTTGCATTAACTGGCCCAATGAGTGTGAAATAATTTGCAAGATATATTAAGTAAAAAGTACAAAAGATTATTTATAATATGCTGTCTTTTGTATAGATGTCATATATGCTTGCTTTTATTTCTGCAAATAGAAATAGCAAATCTGCACAAAAAAATTAATTGTTTACCTATGGGGAAAGATAAATGGAAAAACTAAAAGAAGTATATTCTTGTAAAGTATAAAAATATTTTCAAGTTCCAAATAGGCCAAAAAGCTTAAACCAACAAAATTGTCCACACAAACATTTTTATGGCTTTGTCCACAAAAGGGCCCAGTAGAAATAAGCAAACCTAGAGTCCAACTGTTGTGCAAAAAGGAGGTGTCAGTAAGAAGGTGTCAACTGTGAATCAGTGCATACAAAATCTGAATCATTCAGTGTTAGTCTTTTGTTATCAGTTATGACTCATGTAGCCTGAAACCTCCAGTCTCTCAACCCATCTTTCTAACATTATAAACAGGTGAAGTGAGGATTTAGCTCAGTGGTACTGTGCCTGCCTGGCAAGCACGAGGTCCTGAGTTTGATTGCTAGTACAAAAAGAAAAAAAAAATGAACTGCCACAAAGTATTACCTTCACCATCCTCCTTATCCTGGCAAATATAGGAATATCTCACCCAGGAGGCAATTTTCTATCCTAAGTTATTCATCCCTTCCTTCCCCCTGCCTATGTGTGTGTTTTGTTTTGCTTTGTTTTCTATACTCAGAACTGTGGTTCCTAAATTGGCCTACGAGACAGGCTATTGATAGGAGATGAAAGAAGAAAGAATAGAAAACCCCAGTTACCTTGGCAAAGTCTACTCCAAAGTTAGTAAACTGGCCTCTACACTGATTTGCTTGGTAGCAGTTTGACATTTCTGAACTGATTAGTCACTACAAGATGAAAGAATCTACGCTCAGAGAACTCTGGTGAAATTCAGCAAATACACTTCTGAATACATCGTCAGCAACCATAATTGGCAAAATTATGGAAATATGTTTGAGTTTCCAGTTTCGGTGGCAGTATGGGTTTCTGTGTTTTTGCGTGTCATCACTGAAAGTTCAGCAGAAAAGTTAAAGCGACTGTGTCAGGGACCGTTAGCCAAGTACAATATTAACCTAGAAGTTGCTTAATCTTTTTTTTTAAAGAAGCCATTAATCTTCATTTATTACATCTTCATTGTACCCTCCGCACACTCTTAAAACTTTAAGGTGTTTGGTTTGGTTTGCCAGCTTTCCTGACTTTACTAATGTTCCCCACAAATGACCTAAGGTGCTCTCAGTGTTTAGACAGATCCTTTTTTCTCTCTCTTAGGAAAACGCAAAGCAGAGAAGTATGTTCTTTTACTCTGCCAACATGATTTGCTCATCCGTTTGGCCTCTCAATATCCCGGGGAAAGCTCAAGTACTGCTTTTCACCCTAGGGTGGATGACAACCATTTCTGGCCCTTTCTTCACTCTGTGCTGTTTTCCCAAGTCTTAAATAAGTCTGCTCAAGCTGAATTACTCTCAAGGCAACAGGAGAGATCTGCTGAAAGGCAGCTGCTGTCACTTTCTCCATCCTCTAATCTCATAATTTCTTCATGGCCTTCTGCACACTGGGGGTCACTGAACAGCCTTCCACACCTGCAGGTGTTATTTTTGCAGCTCTTCCCTAGGGCCCTTAAAACCAAAGTTGGGTCTTTTCTTAGCTTCCTGCTGCTAGAAGTCAAACAAACGGAAGTGAGAGAACATCATTTATAAAAAGCCTCTTTAAAGAGTGGCAGGATGAGAAAGAGCATCTACAAGACATTTATCTCTGGAGGAAAACAATCATTCAGAGCACATGGCTTGGCCTCCATCACGGAAAGGCTTATAAGTAAACATGGTTTAACTACAACCTTTAACCAACTTCCATTTTACATCCAACCCAACTTCCATTTCACGTGCTCTGCAGTGAGTGGTGATTCCTGCTCTGTGGCCGGGCGGGAAAGGAGGGCTGGATTTATGGGCATGTGAATCAATGAAGAGAACACAAGGGGGAAAGTCAGTAGCAGAGGGGAAAAGAGAGCTTAAAACTTCCCTCAGCACGGGGACCCTTCAACTGCACCCCACTCTTAATGGATTCATCTGCCTCGCTTCCCATAGTTTCTTCTTTCACTCTCCACATGCATTCAAAATGTTCTGAGCTTCTATTTTGTAGTTCTTATATTGCAATTTCTTCATTAGACTCACTGCATTAGTTTTCTGCTACTCTGACAAAATATCAAAGAAAAACTATTTAATAAGGAAAGATGTAGTTTGACTCACCGTTTCAGATGTTCAGGTCAATGGACAGTCAGTTCTATTTATTTTTAGGCCTATAGCAAAGCAGAGACATCATGGAAAAAAGTTGGCGAAGAAAGCTTTTCGCTTCCTAGTAGCCAAGAATCAGAAAGCGGTGAGAGAGCTGGAGAAGGAGCGGTTGAAGACAAGATATATAGTCTCCAAGGTCAAAAACACAACCTCTTCCAGTGAGGTCACACACCCTAAATTTCTAGTGCCTCCATATAATGCCATTATACTGTTAGTCCATCCATGGACTAGTTCAGTGATGGAGTGCAAGCCCTTCTGAGACAGTCATCCCTAAAAGGCCACCTCTGCATTAAACTTCACTGCAGACTAAGCCTTCAACACTAAAGCCTGGATTGAATAACACATGTGTATCCTCTTTCCAAATTTTGTTAAGCTTTTTCATCCCTACTTTCTCATTTCCCTTTCAGCATTTGGATTTCACACAGGTTTGTTTGTGGCCTCGTATTTACCTCTTCATTTTTGTTTTGATGATTTCTAATTATTGCATATAATTCTATGAGTTGTATGTGTATGTTCTTCATGTAAAATTTTTGGTGATAAATTTTCTCATGGGAAAAAGAACCACAGAGACAAAACTACCCTCACCATTGTGTACCTTCAGCTACTCTGCATTCCCAAGAATTTACTCTTCCTTATATTCCGTAATTTCTTCCTTAACACTCTCAAGCTGCTGCTACTGCACATAATAGAGAAGGAATCACAGAATATAAAATTATGTTTTGCTACATGACTAGAACCTGTCTTTTCCATTTAATCAAAATGGCAATAATGATTTTCATGATATTAAACCACCACCCTGTCCTCCAGGGCTGAGGAAAACTCATAATAAACATAAACCTCCTTTATAATAGATATTTTAAAATTTTCACATGCATTCTCTAGTCCCCATGGGTAATATTCCAAAGTATACACTCAAGTATGATCATAATATCAAGCTGCAAGTTGTTTCCAATGTTAAGTAGGTCTTGCATTGTAACCCAAATCATCATAATGTTAGTGTTAGTCAGAGTGCCCGGTTCACCCAGGGCTTCTGCAAGACTTGTAAGTGCTTTTTTTCCCCTCCCCATCCCATAGTGATGTTTATCCATCTCCCACTGACCACAGTAGAAAAGGTGGAAGATTATTCCTCAAACTGCAAAGCTCCTTTTTAAATATTTAAAATTATTAAAGAGACTGGTAAAGATCCATATTATTCTATAATATATCACTCTATATTGTAACAAAGAAAAAAACAGAAATGCATAGTCACAAAAACAGACTTTATACAAAAAACTTAATAATGTATTAGTGCAAACACAATTTTAAACTTAACAGGAAAAATTAATGCTAACAAAAATTCTCCAGTTCAGAAGCTAAGTGCTCCAGAGTAGATTTGGTTACGGGATAAAACACTCCTGGCCCTGGAATGTCCTCTCCTCAGCCCATCAGCTACCTGCAAAAACACTTCACACTTCAACTTTGCTGAAACAATATGAGCTAAGAAAAGTCTGCCGCCTCCTGTTCTGTCTGCTCTTTTCATGTCTAACTTGGCATGTAAAGATCACTTTTCCATTATATATTTGCTCCCTCATCTAAACGATAAACAGAGTAAATGGCATGTAGTCAGTGTTTTATGATTGTCCGATGGATTAGTTGATGGCTTAAGTTAAAGAATATAACCTTACCTAAAACAAACAAAAGTTTGATTGCTCAACGCATGTCAGAAAGTTGAATCTAAACAAAATTAATCTTTGTAACATCCTCCACAGCTAATGCAGAGCAGCTCGAGTTCATTTACTTGGGAGAAAATCTAGTATTATCAGCAGTACTACAGCTATACAACTTGCAGTCAAAATAAAAGTATGCAGACTCTCATTACAAAACAGAAAAAAAGGAAATTATCAAAGGTACTAAAATACATTTTCCTTTTTTTCAGGAGACCCTATTATCTTAGTGTTTCGCTACTTAATATCACTCAAGGTGATATAAAATTTAAATGGGTGATTATTAGCGTGATTTTTACCATTTATCTTATATTTTTATATACTTTAAGAGCAATTATAGGAACAAACTGATTATCCCCCAAAACACACATATTCTATTTTGTAAATCTCACGTGCATACATATTTCATTTTTATCAGACTTATAAGAACAGTGAGCACTAACCCAACTGCTTTCACTTAACTTTTGTTATGTACTGGTCCTACCAACACACTGTATGTTCAATTTAAGAATGAATAAGGGGTAATTTAAGAGGAGAAAATAACTGAGTTGCCCTCTGTCTTTTCTCTTCCTCATGAGGTTATTTTTTAATTGAATTCTTTATTGGTATTATTGGTATTCTTGGAATTCTTTATTGGTATCTTTATTAGCATGATAGTTGGCTAATACAAGGAAGCACCATGAGAAAGGATGTGATGAGGTGCCCTGGTTTTCTTAGAGTAGCATTATCCTTATTTCTGCACTCAAAAACAGTTCTTGTTCAAATGCAAAGTGTAACATTTTGGAAGTTTTAACTCACCGGGCTCACACTCTAGGTCCTGCTGAGTTCAGAGGCTTCGAGGATCCCTGGGATTCTGTACTCATGGGACACGGTGCACATCATCCACACATGTAGAGCTAGAAGTGACAGATTCACCTATTGTGTGTGTCTCCTCTGCTCGAATACATGCTCCACTGTGTTTTGTGAGTCTCACTTTTTTTTTTTTTTTTTGCTTTTTGAGACAGGGTCTCGCTTTGTAGTTCAGGCTGGCCCTGAGCTCACTATGGTGCCCAGGCAAGCCTCGAAACTCAGCAATCCTCCTGTCTCTGCCTCCCGAGTGCTGGGGTTACAGACGTGAGCCACTATCTGGCATTGTGGTATGCGGTGTTGATTGTTGGTGGGCGTGTCTCCACGCCCAGCATTATATGTGGTTACCGGGGATCGAACTCAGGTCCTTGCGCTTGCAAGGCAGGCGCCGGAACCACTGAGCTAGCCCTTCGGCCCCGTGAGTCTCACTTTAAACACACACACACTGAATGATCAAAGCACTAGTAATTTCAAGGTGGCAACAAGAACATTAAACAGAGCATAGGCCATTCTGAGCCACATGTCCGTTGTGTCGGGCACGACTGACTGGTTCATGAGCCGTACAACAGGAGCAGTGCGTCTGAGCCACCCCATTAACAACCGATGGGACAGTGCTGATTCCTGTATTGCTGCTAACCCCGGCTTTTCACTGTCTACTGTACTCACCTTCAGATGAAAATGTTACTCTCCGTTCACACTGGCCTTTGTTACAAGTTGCCACGAATGGAGACTGAGCAGTGTTTGACTTCTGCAAAGTGTGTTCCGACTTCTAAACTTCTCCCTACCTTTAACAGCCTACCTCGCTGAGCAAAACAGTCAGCAGCAAGAGCGCCGTGATAAGGAATGCACACAGCACGAAGCCCGCTCCGGGTTTCTGCCTCCCTGAGCCCTGTTGAATTCACTCCATGAGCAGCGGCTTGCAAGCCCCCAGTCATGAAGCACAGTTACGGGAGAAATCTGGAGGTGGGACCCTTGTCAGTCACCAACAATGGGGCTTGCTCGGCTGATAATGGAACGACTGCTGCTGCTTAAGCAAAATTACCGTTAGCATTTTGGAAAAGGCAGCAGAGTGACCTTTCCTTCTGAGAGCCAAAGACTCAAAGTGTCTTGACAGCTTCACTGACGGATTTTTTTATTCTTTCTTTCCACACCTGAGATTCAAGAGGCATTAAAGCACTTTAAGTCAAAGGAGCTATCCTCGTCTCCACGGAGCTTTTTGTATTACTTGCTACCACTTAGCAATTAATTAGATTATGACTGATTATTATTTACTTTTCCTGTCACTTCAGTCTACAAATAGATGCTTACACCGCCCTTCAGAGGAGTGTTTCTATTTGTTAATGGGCTGCTCTTGGCTTTGGCTGAATGTTACATTTCAAAGAAACGGGTTGAATAAGATATGACACCAGCATCTACAGCAGTGAAACATAAAGGAAAAGTAACCAGAGGCTCGTCATTTGCCACCTGCAAAGATGACCCTAAAATGAGAGCTCAATTTTGTCAGTTTTATGGAGGTATAGAATAAAATTTATTTAATAAATTTATAAATAAATTTTATTCTACAGAATAAAAATCCACAAATTTGAAACAGAGAATCCCATGCATTCTGACAAATGTATACCAACCATCACAAGCATAACCCAAGGGGTTTCTTTCAGTCTACCCACCCCACACCCTTTTGTAGCTAATTCCATCCCTTCACACTGTGGCCTCAGCAACACTTGCCCTGATTCCTATCATTAGAGTCTTACCCTTTCAAGCAGTTCGTATAGATGGAATCACATACCATGTACTCTTTTTTTAAAAATTGAATTCTTTATTGGTACAATTTATATACATCTCACAATCACATTTAACACTGGGGAATTTGTACCCGTACACGACACAAGTTAATTCTCATTTTTACCCATGTCCCTACCCACCCACACCTCCCCACCCCCTTTATACATGCTCTTTTATTATGTACTCTTTATGGCAAGCCTCTTTTATTTGGCAAACGTGTTTGAGCTACATTCATGTTTTTTACATGTTAGTTAACATGTATCTATTGTACAGTTAAACACTGTTTATTTATTTAATCTGTCTCCTGGTGCAAATATCATTTCTTCTCAGTTGGAACCATTATTTTAAGAAACTGCTATGAACATTTTGAGCTAGTTTTTTTGAAGGATGTTTTTATTTCTCTTAGGAAAAAAAATCTAAAAGTAGGGTGCATGTTTAACTTTATAAGAAGGTGACCAACTGTTTTTCCAAAACAACGGTATGATTTTTAATTCTATCAACAATCTATGAAATTGTTTCATCTCCCCACCAACACTCGACGTGGCTGGTTTTCCAGATAGTAGACATTCTATGAAGTATGCAGAGGTATTTATTGGTTGTAGTGAGTATTTTTCTTACTGATTAATGATTCTGTGTATACTGTCACACACATATTGGGAATCTAAGCAATGCCTGTGTAAATGTTTGGCCCATGTGTTTCCAGTGGATAGCTTTCTTATTACAGAAGTGTAATGAAGTCTAAATATGTAGTTCTTTACTTATTTAGCATCAGCTATGTTTTATAAACATTTCTCTCAGTATGAAAACAGTTTCTATGAGGGTCTTTTGAAGAGCAAGATTGTCATTTTGATGAAGCTTAAGTTACATATTTTTATTTCATAGTTCATATTCTTCATGTTCAACTTAGGAAATCTTTGCCTAACACAAGGTCTTCAATACATTTTTTTCTTGTTTTTCTACATGTTGTATACATTCAGATGTTTCATTAGGCTCCTGATCACTTTTTGAGTTATTTCTGTATAGAAAATTAGATATAATAACCCCAGTGAAGTGGCAGTTTAGATCTCACAGCCTCAGTCCACTTAGACCATAACTAATAACTGTTTATGTAAATAAACAATTTTACAGAAACAGCAGTTATTCACCAAAACTGTTCTTTTGGCTGGAGGTTTGCAAGTAGCCAATCTTAGAATGCACCTTGAGTTATCCTTGCTGCTGATTGGCTACTGCCCTGTAACTCCTCTCTGGCAGATCCCCCAGCATTCCTGGATCTCAACAAATTGATGTACAAGGTGTGGCTTTCCAGTGTTTTTGGTTTGTTCTTCTTAAAGCTCTAAGATCCTTAAAATGCTGCCAAAACACCCTGCACCCTTTAAGGCTTTATTAACATACTTTCATTAAATGAAATTTCATAGCTGAAACAGACATAGTAATTCAGAGTTTAAATTATAAAAGCAGGCATTTATAAACATTTTTCTGACCATATCTGAAACTCGCATTTTTTCATAATACGTGAGTACGCCACAAATGTAATCCCCTGTACTTCGTGGGTTCGCTCTGTAGCTGTTCCTTCACTTTTGGTTATTCCATTCCAACAGTCATACTGCAAACTGAAAATATCACAAGTCAAACGGCTTATGAAGCACCTGACCAACTGACCACGGTGGCTCAGCTGTACCGTATCCCGCAGAGTGAGAGCACCGCACATGCATAGTACAGTACTATTTATTAAAAAGTATTCTTCTTCCCATTGAACTGGTTTTTGCACCCTTCAAGTCTCTTGCTTCTGCACTCTGTTCTGATCCATTAATCTGTAGGTCTATTCTTTAGGGATATAGCACACTAACTCAATTACTGTGGCCTTCCCCTAGGCCTTGAGACCAAGTAGAGCAAGTCTTCCATTTTTATTTTTTGTTTTGCAGAATCGTTCTTATCCTTTCTAATTCCCTTGCTTTTCTATATGCATTTTAGAATCTGCAGGCTGTCAATTTCTAGCAGAGTGATCTGCTTAAATTTTTATTGGAATTAAACTTGGCTCATAGATCAATTCTGAGAGAATTTACATCTCAATGAGTATTTTTATTCATAATGATGGAATATTTTTACATTATTAAAACTTCTTTAACTTTTAAAGTTTTGAAGCTTTCACTTCACAGTTCTTGTGCATATTTTGCAAATCATATTCCTAAGAAATATATCTTTTTGATATAATTATAAATAACATAGTTTTATTACTTCGATTTGTAATCTTATGATCAATTTATTTTTATATCAACCTTACAATTTGTAACATTACTAAACTCACTACTCAGTTTAGTTAAGGCTTTATGGTTTTTTTTTGCTTGTTTAAATCTTTAAAGTATTCTGTGTAGATTGTGTTTTTAAAAAGGTTTACTTTTTTCTTGCCAATTTGTATTTATTTAATTCTTGTGTTATTGCACTATACAAGACCTCCCCTACAGTAGTGAAAAGAAATGAAAATACATATCCAGGACTTGTTCCCAATTTAGGACAAAGGATTCAGACTCTTTCCCACTAAGTGTTGTCAGAAACTATTTTTACAGTCTCTATAGCAGATGGTAAAGCTCCTTTCTTATTCCTAATAGGATGAATTATAATGATAAAGTGATACTGTGTGGGAGACAAGGTATGAGGATGCAGCCAGAACCCTCTTGGCAAGCTCCAATGCCCCATGAATACCACAGCAAAAGGATTAACTAACAACAAAACCCAAACCTTGAGGAAAAGGCTAAGCCTTGGCTGGACTCCACCCTAAAAGCAGAAGCAAAAGGCCAAATACTGAACAAGCAGGGAAGGGGCCCAATGCCCTACCTCACTGTACCTTTATTTGGTACAAAACCTTCACACTCATAATTCTAGTATGCATAAAACAGGGTGGTCCCAAGCCTTGTTACCCCAAATCCTAGCATACATAAAACAGAGTGGTTATGCACAATAAACCCTGTGTTCAAAGATCCTGTAGGGCAGGACAGACATCCTTGAATCTGAATAAATCTTAAAACTAATAATCCCAGTTCAGTAATCCTTGTAGGTTAAAATTCTGCAGGGTGGGGCATATGTCTGCAATAATCCCAATAGTTGATTCTGCAGTTCCCAACAGTTCTTGTAAACTTTCCTTCACCTATTCACAAAATACAGGTTTTCTATTTTAGTCACTTAAAATTGTGAACTGCTTCTTTTTAATGATAAAATGACTTGGTAATTTTAAAATTAGCCACACTTGAAGTAGTTGGATTTCAATTGCCAATGTTTTGTTAAAGATTCTTGTTCCTATACTGATGAGTAGTACTGGTCTTTTCATTGTTTTTCTGATAATATTTTATCTAATTTTGATATAAGGGTATTGATAGCCTCACAAATGTTTGACATTTTCTATTTTCTTTGTTTTTTAAAATCTTTATTGGTACATTTTATATATGCATCATGATCACACTCAATATTGAGAATTTTGTACCAGTATATGACAACTTAATTCTCATTTTTTACATTCCCCTACCCACCCATACACACCCCCACTCTTAAATACATGTTTTATTTCCCTTTTTTGTAACATTATATTTTTCTTTCCTCTTATTACTTATCCCTACACATTTCCCTTTGAATATTTTCTATTTCATAATATCTATCATACACTCTAGAACTCATTTACATTTTCATTATTTCATACCAGAGAAAAGATACAGTATTTACACATCTGTGACCTATTTATTTCATGTATGAATGTGTCCTCAAGGTACATCTATTTGAATATAAATGACTCAAACTTATCTTTTTTATGGCAGAGTAATACTTCATTTTATTTTTAAAAAATAGCTTCTTTATCCAGTCTCCAGTTGATGGGCATTTGCATTGTTTCCAAGATTTAACTATCACAAATTGAGTTGCTATAAACATTGGTGCACATATATCATTATGGCATGAATCTTTTAATTCTTTCATGTTCTAGTAGAGGAAGAGCAGGGTCAAGTGGGACATCTAATCCTACTTTTTGAGGAATCCCCACACTCATCTTCATGGTGGTTGTGCCAGTCTACATTCCCAACAGTGGACAATGGTTCCTTTCTTCCTACAGCCTCACTAGCATTTGTTGCTGGTTAATTTTGAGATAAGAGCCATTCTTTGTGGAGCGAGATGAAATCTCAGTGTTGTTTTCATCTTCATCTCTCGATGACCAGTATGTTAAACATTTCTTCATATGCTTCTTAGCAGCTTTTAATTTTTCCGCTGAAAAATGTCTGTTCATGTCAGATGCCCATTTTTTAACTGGGTCTTTAAATTTGGGAGGGCTGATGCTCTTCCTACATTCTAGACAGTAGCTCTTTCTCTGAGAAAACATTGGTAAAAATTTTTTTCCATATTGTTTGTTGTCTTTTTATCCTGCCGGTAGTTTCTTTTGCTGTGCAGAGGCTGTTTAATAGTATGAGATTCCATTTGCTGAATGCATCTGCTAGTTTTTGAGCTATAGTGGTTTTCTTCATAAATACTTTCCCTAAGCCAATGTATCCAAGTGTTTTACTTAACCTATTTTCTAGCAGGTTTAGTTTTTCTTTTTTAATATTTAGGTCTCGAATCCACTTTGATTTTAACTTAGTACAAGGTGAAGGAGAAAGGTCTAGCTTTAGTCTTTAGCAGGTTAAAGTCAAATTTCTCTAACACCATTTGTTAAAGAGGCTATCTTTCCTCCATTGAGGATATTTGGATCCTTTGTCAAAGATAAAGTGGCTTAGTGTATCTGGAATTGCTTCTGGATCTTCTGATCTATTCTATTGGTCTTCAGGTCTGTCACTTTGTAAGTACCATGCAGTTTTTATCACAGTGGCTGTGTTCTATACTATCAAGTCAGGGATCATGATACCCATCCATCATGTCCTCAGTGCTTAGAATTGCTTTGCTATTCTAGGTCTTTTGTGGTTCCAGATAAATTTTTTTATTGTTTTCTCTGGATCTGTGAAATATGCTATTAAGATTTCAATTGGGATGGCATTAAATCTATATAGTGGTTGTTGGAGTAAAGCCATTTTGATGATGTTGGTTTTTCCTACCGAGGAACAAGGGATATCTTTCCATTTTCTGATATCCCCTTCTATTTCCTTTTTCAGAGTACTGTAGTTTTCAAAGTAGAGATCTCTCACCTCCTTTGTTAGATTGATTCCTAGATACTTGATTTTGTTGGATGCTATTGTGAAAGGGATTGGCTCCCCAATTTCTCTCTCTTACTATTGTTTATGTATACAAAGGCTATAGATTTCTGACATTGACCTTATGTTCTGTTTAATTTGGCAATTATGTCTAGTAGTCTTTTGAATGAGTTTTTATGATCTTCTATATAAAGTATCATCTCATCAGCAAATACTGACAGTTTAACTTCTTGCTTTCCTATCTTTATGCCTTTCATTACTTTCTCTTGTCTGACTGTTGTGGCTAATATTTCTAGCACTATATTCAACAGGAGTGGTGAAATTGGACATTCTTCTCTTGTTCCTGATCTTAGTGTGACTGATTGCAAGTTTTGACTATTTAGAATGAGGCGGGCTATTGGTTTCTCATAAATAGCTTTTATTAGGTTGAGATATAGTCCATGTATTCTGACTTTCTGTAGGGTTTTGATCATGAATCAGTGTTGGACTTTGTCAAATGCTTTTTTCTGCATCAATTGAGATCACCATTTGGTTTTTGTCCTTGAGTCTGTTAATATAGTGTATTCTGTTTATTGATTTATGTGTGTTGAACCACCCTTGCATCCCTGCAATGAAACCACTTGGGTCAGGGTGTATGAACTGGATAATTCTCTGTATTCTGTTTGCCTGTCTCTTGTTGAGGATTTTTGCATCAATGTTCATTAGGGAGATTGGCCTGCAGTTCTGTTTTTTGGTTGCATCTTTCTCTGTTTTAGAATCAGGGCAATGGTTGCTTTCAGGAATGAATTTGGGAGCACTACTTCCCTTTAGATTTCATTAAAGACTTTGAGAGGTAGTGACATAATTCCTTTCTAAAAGTTTTGTACAGTTCAGCAGTAAAGCCACCAGAACCAAGCTTTTCTTTTAGGATTTTTTTTTATTACATTCTCAATAGCACAGATTGATATTGGGGTGTTTAACATTTTTATTTCTTCTTCATTCAACTTGGGAAGTTCATATGTGTCTAGGAATCTATCCGTTTCTTCTATGTTTTCCAGATTGTGGTACAAATTTTCAAAGAAGGTGTTTATTCTCCTCTGTACTTCCACTGGATCTGTGGTGTGATTTCCTCCTTTTCATTCTTAATAGCATAGATTTGAGCCTTTTCCTTCTTTTGTTTGATAAGTTTGGCTAAAGGTCAATTTTATTTCTTTTCAAAAACCAACTCTTTGATTCATTGATTTTTTTTGTATCATTCTCTTAGTCTCCATTGACTTAATTTCTGCTCTGATCCTTATAATTTCCTTTCTCATATGAGCTTTAGGCTTCACTTGCTTCTCTTTTTCCAGTAGCTTAAGGTTCAGCATTAGAATGTTTATTTGAGCTTGGTCTGTTTTCCTGGTGTAGGCATTCTCTGCTATGAATTTTCCTTGTAGAACTCCTTTCATTGTGTCCTGTAATTTCCTGTATATTTTATTGGGGTTATCATTTACTTATAATAACTGTTTAATTTATTTCTTAATTTCTTCTGTGACCCATTGGTTGTTCAGCAGAGTATTGTTCAATTTCCATGTGTTTGTGAGGATCTTGGAATTTTTTTTGTTATTCAGCTCTAATTTCAAGACACTATGGCCCGACAGTGTACAGAAGATAACTTCAATTATTTTGCATTTACTTAAACATGTTCTATGAACCATCATGTGTCTATTTTGGAGAATGACCCATGAGCAGCTGAGAAGAATTTATATTCTGACTCTATAGGCATCTATTAAGTCATTTTGTTGGAAGGTTTGGTTCAGTTCAAGTATTTTATTATTGATTTATTTTATTTTATTTTATTTTGTCCAGTCAATCAGTTTTTGTGACACCAGGGTATTGAAGTTTCCAATTACTATTTTATTAGTGCTTATCTGGCTTTTCATATCCATTAATATTTGTTTTATATGGTTGAATACACTTGAATTTGGTGTATACATATTTGTGAATGTCAACTCCTTCTCTTGGACTATTCCCTGTATTGAGGATATATTGTCCTTTGGTCTCTTAATTATTTTTGATTTATAATCTTTTTGGTCTGCAAATAGAATAGCCACTCCTCCTTTTTTGTCATTTCCTGAATCATGGAAAATTATTTTCCATCTTTTTACTTTAAGTCTTTGGGGATTTTGTTTGTTTGTTTGTTTGTTTGTTTGTTTGTTTGTTTGTTTGAGACAGGGTCTCACTGTATAATTCAGGCTGGCCCTGACCTCACTATGTAGCCCAGGCAAGCCTCGAACTCAGCAATCCTCCTGTCTCTGCCTCCCAAGTGCTGGGATTACAGGCGTGAGCCACCATGCCCAGCACTGTGGTGTGTAATATTGATGGCTGGTGGGCATGAGTCACTTTGCCCAGCATTGTATGTGGTTACTGGGGATCAAACTCAGGGCCTTGCACTTGTGAGGCAGGCACTGGAACCACTGCACTAAATCTCTGGCCCTATGGGTTTCTTTCTGAGTGAGGTGTGTTTCTTGTATGAGGTATATTGTTGGATCTTATTCCTTAATCCATTCTGCCAGTCTGTGTCTTTTAATTGGACCATTGATGCCATTAACATTAATCGTTATGACTGATATGGTCTGATTTAAACCTGTCATGATGTTTTTGCCGCTTTTGCTCTTTGCTTTTCCCCTTTCCATTCAGTTTCTTGCTTTGTCCAATTAGTTCACTCTTCTTGGTCTCATGAGTTTGTGATCTTCATTTTTTTTTCTAAGATATTCTTTAGCATTTTTTTTGGAGTGCAGGTATTATATGTTTGAAGTCCTTCAGGTGTTCTTTGTCATGAAAGCATCTTATTTCTTTGTAAATTTTGAAAGATAGTTTTGCAGAATACATCAATCTAGGTTTGTGATTATTTTCCTCCAAGACTTGAAACACTTTACTCTAGGCTTTCCTTGTATTGAGCATTTGAGATGAGAAGTCTAATGTGATCCTGATGGATTTTCCTTTGTATGTGCTTTTTTGTTTGTTTTTTTGTTTGTTTGTTTTCTCTAACTGCTTTCAGTGTTTTGTTCTTTTGTTGGATATCTGGAACCTTGATAATTATATGCCTAAGTGTAGATTTTTTTAACCCATAATCAAAATGTAATAGAAATGGATCCTAAAATTGAACAAAAGTTGAAGTTCACAAACAAATTTTTTTTAAAAATCATCAAATTTAGTTCAATGACATGAAAAGATAATGAATGAATACATAGAAAATCTCAACATAATAGTGAACTACTAGATATTCAAATGCTACAAATGGACAATATTTCAAATGGAAAATAATTTTGATATGTTCAACAGCACACAGAAAAATTTATAGAAATCTGTCAGTCAGGAATTTTCATTAAAATGAAAATGAAAGATATAAAACCTGAAGAAAACATTAATGACTTAGGGCATATTTATGACAATCAAATACATATTCTGTTAGAAACCTAAAGGAGAAGGGAAACAACAGGAAAATTATCTTAAGAAAATTGTTCAAAATGTTCAACATTTGATAATCAACTTGAGGGAAATAGGCATATAGAACACTCTTACTGGTCCAACATTTCAAAGGCTCAGAGTTCTTCTCTCATAACCCATCTAAGAGCCACACCTGCAAATAGGCCTTTTGCATTCGGGTTTTTGAAACTCTGCCTTGGTGAGTTAAATCTTTCCTACATAGTCTACCTCCCTGACCTTTGGTCTCTGGCATCTCTCAGCAAAACAATCTAACTTTTCTCAGCATTTGTATAACATAGACAGAAACTGTATTAATGTGAATATATCTAATATTAAAGGTGTCAGTTAATGGAAGGGATAGACATTAAACAATGACTCATTCTTTGAAGACCATTTCATACGTTTTTGGTTTTGTGCCACTAACTTCCCCTTAACCAACAGTAATTCATAATTTGTGAAAAATTTATGCAGAACAAGTATCCTAGAAATGGGTTGACAGATGAATTAACAGTTGACAAGTCTTCCGCAGGCCATTTTCCATCAGTGTTTCTCTTCCAAAGAGACTTCGGTTTGATCTAGTAAAACATTTGATTACCATGATTAGTATCATCACACTATTTGTTGATTTAAAGTAATAGAGTCTTATCAGCAATGCCATTGTTTCACCAAATTGCCACATGCTACTACCACCACAGAAAAAGGCAATGAGAACTATAGAGACTTTGCTGAGCCTTTTCAGCAGAATTAACCCTTGCTCGTGTAAATATATTACTACGGACAAGTTTCATTACAAATGGCCATGGCTGAGTACTTTCTGTGTTCCATGTCAGTTGGAGCCAAAGCAGTGTTTTCAGTCTTAAAGCAAAGGCTTGTGGTGAGATTGTCTTTCACAACATGCTGTAATGTACTAAGGTCCCCTGTTATCCCTACAATAATCAGAATATCCTTGTTCTTCTTAATTATATTATAAGATATGTCTTAATTTTTGGAGTGGAGGTGGTCAGAGGGCATCAATGTATATTGTGTGTAACTCCAGGGAACTTATGTGAATTTAAAGTTCTATAAGCTTTCCATTAGTGCTCCCCTCTGGCCTCAGCAATTTGAGAGGAACATGAACCCATGACACTTAGCTCCAAGTCTCCTGAAATAGCAAGGAGGCCTTGTAGGTCAAGACACAGGCCCTTTCTGAATGGTGGCTCTTACCTAGCATTCACCACTGATGGTTAACTGCCTGACTCACTTCACTGAAACCTCATCATCTCCCCAGTCTCACACCCATCCCTTGCCTTTCTCCTCAGAGGAGCTTTCCTATAATGTGCTTATTTGGGTGCAAAATTTCCTTTACTCTAAAAGACTAATGCTCATTATAAGTGTGTTCAACCTGTCTCACAATGCCTAGATTGCCAACTGTATCCTTAAAATCCATCTCCGGTATATGAGCCAATGTTTAATCCACCATTCATGATGTTGACTTGACTGAAATTAAGATATATATTGTACACTTTCAACAGTTTGGTTTTTCACTCTATGGTGAGATGGATGGCAGTCACAGTTAGATGTAATTCATTCTGAGTATGTATGTCATAGTCTCCCATGGGGTGCCTGTCTCAAGATAGAGTTCTTTCCCATGGATATGAGAGCTCAGAATGTAGGGCCTATTATTTTTGTCTCATAATAAATGTACCATTTTATTTTATTCTATTTGTTAGTTTTCCACTCACAAAAGTACAGTGATATATAACTGTATACAATACACTGTAGCATGTTAGTCATGAAGCTGTTATATTTTGCCCACTACAACTATGGTTCCCTCTAAGCATTTAACCACCAAATGATATAGTTACACATTTTCAGTTTGTTGGAAGTTGTATGTCACATGATTTGGTGACCTATTGGGGAATAGTTCCTTTAAATTTCTTCTTAAGTGATGTTCTTTGTAATTGGAAGAACAAGAGTTAAAAGACGCTGTCAAGTTACTAGAATTCCACTTATTCATCAATAATTGCTCTGGCTCATCACTATATCATAAGATCAAAAAGATTAAAGTCCATATACCTACGGAAGAGTCACTATGAATCCCACTGCTACATACAATTAATATGTGTTAGTAAGTGTAATAAAAAATAAGATTTAAAAACTCTCCCTAAAGGAATACCATGCAGGATTGCAGGCTTGCACCTTGTCAAATTCACAAAGCTGGGTGGTCTTGGCAACTATACAAGAATTTGGAATGTCTGCTGTAATTGTGCAGTGGACATTCTTTTGCCTTGAGCCTCTCTAGAGATACCAATGTAATATTGGATTTCCTTCAGACATAATCTATTTATTCAATCCTCTGCCATCCTCTACTTCTCCTTTCCTCAATTTGTTATTGATTTTAACCCAAACGTTTCTACAATTGGATGAGACATGAGGTTTAGTCACTGTTGTGGTCCAGATTGCTGGAAGCAATACAATAGGTATTTTATCTGAAAAGGGTAGATTTCAAGACCCCCAGAAAGTGCCTGTAACTGTGGATATGCTGAACTTTACATTCTTATTATCATAAAAGTTAATTTTCAAAATGGACACAATAACAGACTAATAATACTATAATGGAACAAATATAAAATGTACTATAATAAAATTTTATGAATGTTCTCCTTGTAACTTTTCTTGCCTTCTTCTCTCTCTCCTCCACTCCTTTTTACAATACTCTGTCCTATATTCACACTTGTGAGATGAACAGTGCCTATATGATGAAATGATCTGCTGCCTGGTCTTTTCTTGAATAACACTTTGCCATTAACTGGGACACACTTTCTATTCATGTCTCCCACCCATAAATGTAAGGCCTTTTTAGCATAAGTATTTATTGTGCACTGTTGACCATAATTCCCATAGGGTAAGACAAAATAACAAGAATATCATGAGTTTCTTATTCTTTCTGCACAATTTCATGGGTGGAAGATTTATTTTAAAGTAGAAATTAACAGCACACAACTTATTTTCCTTTCTTATTAAGTCAGAAGCTTTCCCATTTTTACTTAAAGTAGTTTACGGCTTTACTTTGGCACAATTCAATTATAGGCATCACTACTCTTCTATGTTAAAGCCATAAATAAAATATAAAAATTATTTGGGCATAAGCATCATAAAATCCATACTGCGAGTCAATCTTATAACTACAATGCCTTCTACATGGTTATTGGGAGGGTAGCATATGCAACATGGATACGTTGGACATAAAAAGATGATTCATGTCCTCCTGAGATGTAGATGGACAATTTGAGAGTTCAGGAATTTTCCATTTAATGTCCTCAGATCATGGAGGTAACTGACACTACAGAAAGTTAAACTATACATTTAGAATTGGGTTACAAAGGATGAGAAATAATAGACAAACTTGATCATTATAAAATACAGCTGTGCTCACTGTCAAACCTGATTTTTCCAGATGTGATGAAAGCACAGCAGACCCTTAGAAATTCTTCCAAAAATAGTTAACTGTATAGTTAACATTTCTTTCTTAGAGATTATCCTTGATTCTGGCATTCACAATTTCACGCTGGTCCTCAAAACACTATATATCAGATTGGGGAAAAAGTGTAAAGAGAGCTGAGAGGATTTGAGGAGGAATCATGTAGTCATACTAGCTTCTTTCCTTATCCACTACTACTTAGATTCCCTACAAAAGTGGAACAATCTACATAATGTGGATCCTTCCTTAACCTCCTAATATGGAGTGCAAACTGATGCTTAAATTTTATAAGCCAGACTTTCCTGTTTTGTCTCCTCTTACTTTAGACAGAAAGGTTTTTAACTGTCTGTACAAATTCCCCATCAAGTTACTATTTAGGATGACACAGAATGTGATACATCCATCTGATGTGATAACTCTTTCTCCAAATATTTACATCATAATTTAGATGTATGTCTTTTGGCCTGAAGAAATACAACTTGGTAATCCAAAAGAACTCTCCAATTCTCCTCTGCTATTGAGTATTTGAATCAATCTACCCCACAGTCCAGCGTGTCTGTTCCTGTCGGCACCCGTTGATACCCTCCTGGCTGACTATAGTCTACTTTTCCTGCTGTGTTCAGGGCCTCCCCACTAAAGCATCCACCCCATATACCATTGTGGTTTCTCTCTTTGTTCTTGGTACCTAGAACAGTTTTCGGTGATATTTTGTAATTCCAGCATTAAAAGAAGAATAGGTCAGTAGTCCTCCCATCTCTGCAATTTGGAGCTCCCTTGTGTCTGATTATTTCCTGGATCCAGAGAGCCATCTCGAGCAAGTGCACTAGAAAGTCTACTTATGCGTTTGAGTCACCTTGCCATCTTGGGAACTAATGTATGCTACTCTCATTCATCTCTTCCATTCCCATAGTGGCTTCCATAAAAGGTACACCATATTGCAACTATTCAATTGTCCAGTTTTCTGTTGCTAGTTTGCCTGGTTACCACCTAGGGGTCGTCAGACACCAAAATACCAAAGTCCTAATTGTGTTTCATTTATTTCCATCACTGCAAGGGAAATAGAAAACAATTTAGTTCACCAGACTAACTTATTCTTACATTTATCATTCTAAATTTTTCTGTCATTCTTAGAGTGTTGTCCTTCCAAAGAAGATATTAGTCATATACCAAAGACCTGCCATCTATAAATAAAGGTCCTGTCTTATTGATTGGTCTAGAGATGTTCATAGAAAACTACCCACATAATAATAAAGCATAGCAGAACCTAGGGTGTTTTCAAGTTGACCAAAAAGGAAACAGACTACCTGCTCATGAATAAGAGTAAGCTGAATAACTACTTGTATTCCAACAGTAGCATGTTCTTGTATAAGCAATTTTCATTTTATTATGGTACTTCTCTAAATGCTTCCTTCTTTATTAGATTGTCTCGCTGGCACTACCCAGACATTCTGGGTGTTTTAAATTAGAGATTATTTTATGACATTCAATCATGAAGGAAGTTTCAGTCAATGTTCATAATTATCTCTCAAATGCCTGCACTACTATACAATAGTGTCTATACATTTTGTGCTCCAAAATTCCAATGATCTCTGCTGGGAGGCAAGCAAAGACTTTTGTCCTAAGCTCCAGTAAATGGGAGTTGCAGATGCCTCAAAATTCTCATGTGAATATGAATTGTAAGGACCCACAGGCATTGATTAAGCCACTGGATTTTAGGCAACTCAGACATATATTGATGTGGTTTAGTTCCTTTTTCAAATAGAGCATTCTTTTCAGTATTACAGAGAGTAGCTAATAAATTCCAAGATATGTAGTATATGTCCTTCAAAAATCCAAACCACCCATCCAAGTGGTATTTTTTTTATTTTTATCATTTATTATTTTATTTATTATTTATTTTATTATTTATTTTATATATTTATTTTATTATTTTATTTTATTTATTATTTATTTATTTGTATTTATTAATTGCTTGGATTCAAAGCAGTTTATTTTTAGTCACTCATAGTAAGTTAAATGTATTTCTTGCCAAAATTATGCCAAAAATTTCACCTTTAGATTGTCATTTGAATTGTTTGCTGAATCTATCAGCACTATGCTTAAGTATGTCACAACTTGTTTTTCAGTGCATGATACTTCATGATTTCACTAATATATTTATTATCATGTTCAGAAACTATCAAATTCAAACCCCTTATAATCAAATTATGCAAATGAGTTGATGAATTCAAATATTCCAGTGGAAATAGAGTAAATGTAAATTTGGATCCTTCTCAGGTACAAACTTCAGATGGCTTTTTCTCAAAGTCAGGATTAAAAATAAAACAATTACAAGATGCATCACTAAGTACATATCTCCTTATCATGTATATTTTGCACTGTTGAAATGCTATCAGTGGCTATTAATGTTATTGGTGGTAATGCTTTATTTGGCATCTTTAATCTACCATTAATTTTCAAAAAACGGCCTAACTTTTCATGGGACACACAGGGCAATTTAACAGAGAAATTATTTGTACCAAAATGCCAACTTCTAATGTGTGACTAATTGAAATGTTAATCTTTTCATCCACAGGTATATAATTCTGCTTAAAATTAATAGTCTGTGTGATTCACCCAGTTTTGTTAGTTCCTGTTTAGTTTACCCAATTAATACTGGCTGAAGAGTAAACTTAAAAATCTTATCTCTTACAGGTAGGGAAAGATGTTCATACTATTTGGGACTCCCAGGTAGGAAAAGCACTCCAATGTCAGCCATAACATTTATCCCAACAATATAGTGAGGACAGGAGTTGCAACCACTTTACATAAAGTCTTTTTGAACATTATAATTTCTATCCAATATTCAGCCTTAGTCCCATCAACCACTGTATCTTCATATTCTCTGACCTCACTAAAATATTGATATCTGTGGCATATCACACCAAGGAACACCATAAGAAATTATTACCCACCCTGACCAATCTACCCACACATGTTCATACTATTTGAGACTCCCAGGGATTAAGAAGCCAAGATTTAGTAGTCCCAAATTCAGTCCTCATCCAGATTAACTTGTTGGATCATTGCTTCTAGTAATTCAATGTCGAATCTCTCATTGTCATCTTTTCCTTCCTACTTTATGCATTTCTTCAATCAGGAGTAAGTGGAACAGGCTCATCTAAGGTCACCAGTTAAAATGAAGTAGCAAAACCTGACATCAGTCACCCAATTTCCAACAATGTTACATTAAAATCTTGATGTTGCCCTCATCAGTATCCACTTTATTCATTGATTCCATTCATTAATATTCTGTTTATTGATAAGAATTTTAACACATATCATATTTGAATAAAGCCAGTTTGTTTCTCTTCATTATCTTATGATTCACTCTTTCTTAGCACATATCAGATCTATCAGTGTAAACTGAGACAACAAATCTGATATGACTCAGTGGATTGTCACTTGGTTTTCTACTAGCAGAGTTATATGGACTACTCCTACAGAAAGGAGCCCAAGGCTGAGTAAAGAGAGTACATTTAAGTACTCAGAACCTGAGAAAAGAACATATTAAGTGCATGAATACTTCAGTCCTATAAAACTAACCCACCATGACTTACACACATAAACTGTCATCCATTTCATCATCTGAATTCTAGTTGGCAATTAAAAAGAAGACAGAAAATTCACCTTCTCAAGGTAAACAAAGTTTACGGTGCTTTTTATTCTGTCGGCCAGGTATCTACATTGGGATCAACCCCTTGGGTGTTTCCTTCATGCATAGTTATGTTATTGTTCAATAGTAAGTTGTGAGTCCACTTAAATATATTCCTGCATCCACCTACATTTACCCCTCTGTTATGTCCATTCTGCAGAACTTCAAACCAAGGAAACTGCTACAGAGTTAATTATTCTCATTATCCATGTTAGTAAAGATTGTACAGGAAACTGATATCATTTCAAACAAATGACCCAACTCTTTCACACTATACTGTCCTGTTTTAGTAGCTTCTTGGTTCCTTCTAATCCCTTGCCAACTAGGATACCTCTTAGTGCCCAAAGGCACATAAGTGGTAGGTATTGCCCTTGCACAAGTTGTCCTGATGGCAGCAACATTTGACCTCACATCCATCCTTTAAACTATCCTAAATTCTACTTCTTGTAATGAGAACACCTGTTCCAACACTATCATTTCACTCTTGCCATTTTGGATTTAAAATAACCAAACTATTGTATCTTTACACTGAGTTGCATAGTTTTGCATTTCCTTAAGTATCTAGTTAGCCAATTCCTTAGCAGTTGTTTCTATCATTTCTACTTCATGGTAATTCTACGGCACATGTTGACTCCCTAACTAGGTAAATATCAAAGGGTCCTCACTCCTCTTCCGTAATTCCTCCTTTTTCCTAGTGAGACTTTCTCCAGCCTTCTGTGAACTAGACATCCTAGAAAATCCAAAATCTGACACCACCTGTGCTCCAAGTCCTCAGGATCTTAGTGATTCACTAATTTAGGAAAGCTCACATGCTCACAATTATATCGAATGTATTACAGTGAATACATACAGACCAAAATCAGTGAAGGAAAAAGGGACATGTGATGCAGCCCAGGAGAAACCAGGCATATCTTCCAGCTGTCACCTTCCAGTAGACCCGCTAGACACAGAAATGATGTCTAAAAATATATGATAAGTGTTGGCAACTAAGCAAACCTCCCCAAGTCTTGCTGTCCAGGGTTTTTACTAGAAGCCATGTAAGTATCCAGTACCTGCATAACAGCTCTCAGCTACTAAACTCCAGCCCCCACAGCAAAAGAGATATTTACTGTGAATTACACTGTTATCATAAACTATTAGATCAAGATGAGACAATGTGTCACAGGCTATGAAGCATAGAAAAGCATTTTGCCAGAGAATCCCAGATCTCATCTGCCTGGAACCAGGCAACCACACGTCTTGAAAATAGGCATGTGCAAAGTTTGAGTACTCCATGCTTGATAATTCAACCCTTCCTTATATACATTTTGATCAGATTATTGAACACCAAACATAAACAGGAAAATACTGAAAGTGACCAGAGACAAGCGCTGTGTGCTCTACATGGACAACAATGAAATGAATTAGGCAAGTTTTCTCATCAGATACCATGGAGATCAGATCACAGTGGATTTTTTTTCTTTCATGTGTTGAATGATAATTGGAAAACACTGCAACAAATACCACTGTATTCAGCAAAATCCTCTTAAACATGATGAAACAGAACAGTGTTTTGGCCAAATGACACCTGATAAAATTTGCCTCAGTTTCATTGTAAGTGTCCAGACAAGGAACAAGACACCAAATAGACACTTGAATGTTCAGAAAGAGAGGAAATGGAATGTAAAGGAAAATATAAAGACACGGCTCTTTGAGTAAAAACAAATGAGGGAGCTCCATGACAGACAATTACCTAATAGCGGAGATTCACTATTAACAGCACTTCTCCTCCCATCAGATGTTTGGAAAGCACTGACACTATTTCCACAAATCTGATACTGAATAATTTGAAATGTGAAAAATGTCACTAACCAGGATGATCACCCCTAAACTAAAACTTCCAAGACTGGATTAAGCTATAACCCATGAAGAAATCTTCAGATGAAATAACCAGCCAGACACTTGAGAACTGGGAGCTGAGCATATCTGTTAATTTTTAGCAGGCTTTACAACGAAAACAACACTCAAAATCATCACACTAACACTGTAACCAACATTACAACTGACAAGTTCTTCGTAAAGGTAACAACGTCTTTAAGGGCAAAATAAATACAAAAGGTTGTTCATGCCCCAATCATCCAGATGACAACCACACTACACTAATGAGGAGTTCTCACAAAAACACACTTTCAGGTCCAAGTCTTCAAAATGTCGACAGAACTATTTACATTTTTTTTTTCAGACAGGAAAGTTTCCTTTCATACAAATTTCTAATTTAGCCCATGATAAAGTAAACATAATGAATTAGAAGGAGAAAAGGATCTCCTGGTAGTTCATACTTACTAGAGAATACAGTAGGATGAAAACTGAGTAGAGAACAGATCAGAACATAACTTTAAAAAGTACAAATTGAAGAATTCAGAAAACAAAACCATGGGACTGTTCATTGAGGGAGAAAAACACTTAATATCTAAATAAAATTCTGGTGTATAAGAAACAGTGAAACATGTGGCTTAATGTATCAGTTCCAAGAAATGAAGACCAAATATGACACATGCTAGAATATAAATCATTTATGCGTGCCAAATTGTGACATTTAAATGTATAAGCTTCAGTTTACTTAAGGGAATGTGCTCATGTATATTCTACCACTGCAGAAAATCATGCACTACTTTAATTATAAATATAAACTATATAAATATCACACTTATTTAGTGTGCACATGCATAGCATGAGCCAGAATTCACATACCACACAGACATGCTCCAGATACACTGGCTAGCCAGACACAATGAGAAAACCCATTCTTGAATTGCAAATAATTATTTCCTGAATTGTGGTGGGGGTAATGGTTCAGAAATAAAACTGGTTCACATATCTTTGCATCCTATATTCCAGAGAATATGGCCACTGTCTTGAATTAAAGAGAAAACATGTGAACTTTTTAAAGAATTGATGTTTTAGTAGTTAAAAAAATTCAGTGACCATTCTCAATTCACATGTCAGAGGAAAACTCTTAGAGGCATTTCCAGCCATTACTGAATTATTTATAATTAATAGCATATAAATCTGTTGACGGCTCTTTTGCCACCACACATGAGGGTAAACACAGCAGTTTGTTATTGAAAGACCACCAACTGCTTACAACTAGGCTGTCAAGAATAATCACAAGTATTCCCTAATCATCTCCTAGAAAGGACTCAACTCCCTGGAAACATAACCGCTACATAAACAGCTTGTTTGCCTGAAAATACAAGTTTCACACAAACTTCTACTGAGTAACTTTTGCTTTCCAGTTTCAAAGCTGGCTGTGTTGGTTAGATTCAGAGATTTTTTATTCTGAGTTCCAAATCCTCCATTTCTTTTTGGCAGGTCTTTTATCTTTAGAAATAGAAATAGAAATAAATACACCACCAACAAAAATACTAACAATTAACAGGAGGAACTGTGGCCAGACTAAAACTCCAATTATCAGTGATGCTCCTTTTACAGAGTTGTCAATAAAGATTGTCAAGATTTTAGTCCAGAGTGCTCACCCCATGTCTGTTATAGTACTTACCCAAGGTTTAAGATGGCATGACATGAGACAGAATGCTACTCTGGAATGTCAGCTTCATCCTATCCAGCACCTCTTCTTACAGATGGCCAAGCAGAGGTATACAGTTAGCCGACCCAGTGGCCAGCAAACTAGAAAACCTTATCTATCATGAGATATGCCCAACAGAATATCACATTTGAAACATTTTAAATTGCAAAAACAATTATTTGGAGATACTCATAAATTTTGAGGACAACATGGGAAAAATAAGTTTCCTCACACACTACTAAGAGAAGAGGGCAATTTATATAATTACAAGTAAAGTCATTTGTTAGTAGATCAGAAAATTACAAATTTAACCTGAGGAATTAATCTGAGATATACCAAAAGATTAGGTTCAAGAAAAATATGGAATGTACATATAGAAAACAATAGGCCACAACTCCCAGTCTCTCACAATATGGTAGAATTTGGAGACAGAGCCTGTAAAAGTGCATTTAATGAGGCTAGGAGAGATTTAGACAGAGAAACACCAGGGTGAGTGCACACAGGAAAATTTTTGTGAAGACACAGTAAGAAAATGACCACCTACAAACCAGAGGCCTCAAAGGAAATCAGCTTTGCCAGGTGCAGCTTAAACTTCCATCCCCTGAAATTCTGAGAATGTAAATCTCTGTTGCTTATGCTGTCTGGTCTGTGACATTTTGTTATGTCAACCCTCATAAACCAAGGCAGGCATGAAGCAAACTCTCCACAGCCTGGGGCAGTTGGAATCATTGAAAATATAGCCACAGCAAAGACTAATGGCTTTGAAACTTCTAGACACTGTTGAAGTCTGTACTTCACTTGTCACAGATCTCTAACCAGTAGGAGAACATGGACCCCTCTGAGTAAAACTGCTGCCATTAGTCCATTTTATGTATCAATGACAGAACACCTGCGAGTAGGTGATTTATGGAGAATGGAGATTTACTTTTCACTGTTGTGGAAGTTGGAAAGTTCACAGTCGAGAAACCTCCAGGGACTTCCTGTTGCAAGATCCAACAGTGAAAGGTGAAGATGAAGACAGGGTGTGCATGGGCAACATCTGGGGGGAGAAGGAGAAAGAAATAGAGAAAAAGGGGGCCAAGCTCATCTCTTTATCAGGTACTCGCTGCTATAGTAAACTAACTCCATGATAATGGCATCACTGTATCCACTAGGACACGTTGATCTGCACCAGTCCTAAAGCCCCACCTCTGAGCACATGAAAAATCTGGGGGACATTTTACATGCACCCCGCAAGGCCTCCTAAAGATCCCAATATCAATAATTGTTGATCTGGAGATTAAGTTCCAAATAATGAGCCTCAGAGGATACATTCTGACCATACACTGCCTTGAGGCTCATTTTGCAAATTTATAGACAAGAAAACTGAGACTCTGAGAACTTTAGCAACTTCCTGAATATCACAAATCTCATTAGATTACCTTATAGCAATCATATTTTGATTCAGTCTTCAATGATTCACCAAATCTTCAATTCATGTTCTTCGTAGTTATTCTAGCATCAGCCTGATTCTTCCCAGTTTGTCCTCCTAGATACACATGTCCAATCCTGTCATCACTAATTGTTAGGGAAACTGAGTCATTTAATTATCTAGTTTCAGAAATTCTACCTCTTGTCTCAGTAAAGTTCCTCTGCCACCCATGAGAGACTCTTGTCTTGTGTATAGACAACTTGTTTTCATGTTCTTGAAAAGCATCTTATTATCAATCCTCTTGTGCAATCTTCCCTTCATTTTTCACCTTTGATTTGCCTGGGCTTTTGTACATTCTGTAAATTTATTCTGTGATCTTTCCCAACTCTTTCTGTCCCAGATGTTTTGTATCTTGCATGTGCCTCTCTTGCTCACTCTTGATTACTCTCAGCTCTGCTGCTTCATTTACATGGTCTCTGTGAAGCCTGTATTGTGTTTATCATTGACTGCTTTGCATAGCCCCTGGGCATATATTAATTTTTTGTTCAAATGCTTGCCATCTCCCACTGCATCCTTCACTTCTATCCACATGTCTTATTTGTTCTGTATTCTCTTAAAGGCACTTGCAGGCGGTACTTTCTTAAATATTATCATTTAAAGCTTTTGTAAAATGTATATCTTAGACCAGACCCAGGCCTGCTACCCAGAGGGGACCTCAGTCCACTCCAGGCGAGTCTGGGTAAGCACCACAGAGGGCACACAGTGACTTCTGCCATCTGTAAGCAGCCTGCCCACCATTTGACTGAGGTCAGACACCCCCTGGGAGCTCCACTCCCCCTGGCTGAGTCTAGGTAAGTGCAGCAGAGGCCATGCAGTGATATCCACCACCTGTAAGCAGCCTGCCAGCCACTCCAGGAGATCTCCATCCAGCCTGAGTCTGGGTAAGCACCACAGAGGACATGCAGTGACTTCTGCCACTTGCAAGTAGCCTGCCCACCACCAGGGCCAGGCTTGATGCCTGTGGGAGCACCAATCACCTTGGACAAGTCCAGGTAGGAAACAAAGTGGTCATGGAAGGACTTCCACCACAAGCTAGCAGCCTTCAGTCATCGTGTCCAGACAAGAAGCATGGGGGAACTTTTCCCTTCTGGTGAGAGTCTGGATAGGTGCTGCGGAGATAGTGCAGTGGCGTGTGCTACCTGTTAGCAGCCTACCCACCACTGGGCTCAGCCCAGAAGCCTTGAAGCCTCGTGGGAGTTCCATTCTTGTTAGCACGAGTCTGGGTAAGCACCACTTAGATTGTGCAGTAATTTACAGTGCTAGCCAGCACAATATAAATGAGAAAAATTTTAAGAACCCGGACACTAAGATAATCACCACAGGGGAATTCAGGGAAAAGGAAATGGAACAAAATGAAGGTCAATCACCAGGACTCTCTGAACTGGTACTAAAAGCAGATCTACTAAAATGGAAATCAGAACTTATCTCTGAAATGAAAACAGAGATGCTGTCCACACTGAAAGACTTCATTAAAGAAGAGATCAGGAACATCATAGAAGCTCAGATAACAAAAGCAATGGAACATTATAAAGACCTTCAAGCAGAGGTCCAGGTGATCAAAAATGAAAATGAAAGTTTGCAAAGTAGGATGAATGAAGCAGAAAATCGAATTTCAGACAGGCTCATAGCCAATGAACAAGAAAGAAATAACTTATGGAAAATGGCAAGGGACCATGACAAATCAATCCAACAGCTCCTAGATGACTCAAAGACGAATAACATAAGGCTGATCAGAGTTAGTGAAGAACCAGGAGACACTGCAAAAGACATAAAAAAAAAAAAACTGTTTACAGATATAATGGCAGAAAACTTCACAGGAAAAGGAAAAGAATTGAACATACAGATAAATGAGGCATATAGGACTCCAAAAGTTGTGATATTAAAAAAATCTATAGCCAGGCATATAATTATCAAGGTTCCAGATATCCAACAAAGGACAAAATACTGAAAGCAGCTAGGGAAAAGAAAAAGAAAAAAACACACATACAAAAGGAAGCCCATTAGAATCACAACAGACTTCTCAACTCAAATGCTTAATGCAAGGAAAGCCTAGATGGAACTGTTTCAAGCATTACAAGAAAACAACTTCCAACCTAGGTTGATGTATCCTACAAAACTGTCTTTCAAAATCAACAGAGAAATAAGATACTTCCATGACAAAGAACAACTAAAGAACTTCTCAATTGCAAAACCTGTACTCCAACACATTCTAAAGAATATCTTGCCAGGCGTGGTGGCTCATGCCTGTAATCCCAACACTCAGGAGGCAGAGACAGGAGGATTGCTGAGTTCGAGGCTTGCCTGGGCTACATAGTGAGCTCAGAGCCAGCCTGAACTACAAAGCGAGACACTGTCTCAAAAAAAAAAAAAGTATCTTGGAGAAAAACAATGAAGGTCAAAAACTCATGAGACTCAGAAGAGTAAATTCATTGAGCAAGACAAGAAACTGAATGGAAAGGGGAAAAGCAAAGAACAAAAGACAAGAATAGGAAAAAACCATGACACATATAAATCAGGCCATATCAGTCATAACCAATAATGTCAATGGCCTCAGTGGGCCAATTAAAAGACACAGACTGACAGAATGGATTAAGAAACAAGATCTAACAATATGCGGAATACAAGAAGCACACCTAATTCAGAAAGAAAGCCACAGACTGAAAGTAAAAGGGTGGAATACAATTCTCCATGTTACAGGAAACTGCAAAAAAAAAAAAAAAAGCAGGAATGGCTATCCTATTTGCAGACAAAATAGATTTCAAACCAAAACTGATTAAGAGAGACAAAGAAGGACACTACTTCCTTGTACAGGGAAAAATCAAAGAGAAAGAGATGACACTCATAAATATTTATGCTCCATATTTCAATGCACCCAACACTATAACACAAATCTTAACTGATATGAAAACCCTGGTAAGCACTAATACAATAGTAACAGGGGACTTCAGTGCCCCAATGGCACAACTAGATAGATTAACTGGACAAAAAATTATGAAATACTTGAGCTGAAACAAACCTTTGAACAAATGGACTTAATAGATGCCTGCAGAGTATTTCATCCAACAAAATCAGAATACACATTCCTTTCAGCTGCCCATAGGTCATTCTCCAAAACAGACCACATACTAGTTCATAGAACATGCAGTAAGTGCAAAGGAATTGAAGTTATCCCCTGTATGCTGTCAGACCATCGTGCCTTGAAATTGGAGCTGAATAGCAAAAGAAATCACAAGACCCTCAGAAACACATGGAAACTGAATAATTCTCTGCAGACCAACCAATGGGTCACAGAAGCAATCAAGAAAGAAACTGAACAGTTTTTACAATTAAATGATAATCCCAGTACAACTTATAGGAATTTGTGGGTTATAGTCAAAGCAGTTCTACAAGGGAAATTCATACCAGTAAATGCCTACACCAGGAAAATAGAGCAAGCTCAAATAAATGACCTAATGCTGAACCTCAAGCAGTAGAAAAAGAGGAGCAAGAGAAACCCAAAGGTCATACTATTAAGGAAATTATGAGGATCAGGGCAGAAATTAATGCAATGGAGACTAAGAGAATGATACAAAAAATTAAATGAATCCAGGAGTTGATTCTTTGAAAATATTAACAAAATTGACAGACCCCCTAGCCAACTTTACCAAAGAAAAGAAAAGGCTCAAATCCATGCTATTAGGAATGAAAAGGGGCAAATCACCACTTATCCAGTGGAAGTCCAGAGGATAACAAACATGTACTTTGAAAATTTGTACTCCAATATCATGGAAAATACAGAAGAAATGGATATATTCCTAGACACATATGAACTCCAAAGCTGAAAAAGAGGATATGAAAATGCTAAACACTCCAATATCAATTTGTGAAATTGAATATGTATTAAAAAGTCTACCGACAAAGAAAAGTCCTGGTCCTGATGGCTTTACCACTGAATTCTACAAAATTTTCAAAGTGTCAATGCCACTACTTCTCAAACTCTTTAATGAAATTTAAAGGGAAACAGTACTCACAGATTCATTCCTTGAAGCAACCATTACCTTGACTCCAACAGGAGGAAAGGACCTAACCCCCAAAAAAGAACTACAGGCCAATCTCCTTGATGAACATTGATGCAAAAATCATCAACAAGAGATGGACAAACATAATACAGAGAATTATCAAGAAGATCATACACCCTGACCAAATTGGATTCATCCCAGGGATGAAAGGATGGTTCAAAATATGTAAATCAATAAACATTATTCACTATATCAACAGATTCAAAGACTAAAACTATATGGTCATCTCAATAGATGCAGAGAAAGCATTTGATAAAGCCTAACACCCATTTATGATCAAAACCCAACAGAAAATCAGAATAGATGGACTGTACCTCAACCTAATAAAAGCTATTTATGAGAAACCAATAGCCAACATCATCCTAAATGGTCAAAAAAAAAAATGAAACTTTTCACACTAAGATTCAGAACAAGAAAAAAACGACCAATTTCACCATTCCTGTTGAATATAATGCTAGATACATTAGCCACAGCAATTATACAAGAGAAAGAAATAAAAGGAATAAAGATAGGGAAGGAAGAAGTTAAACTGTCATTATTTGCCAATGACATGATACTCTATCTCGAAGACCCTAAAAACTCCACCAAACAACTGCTAGACTTAATCACCAAATTTAGTAGCATAGCTGGATGAAAGTTAAATGCTCAAAAACAGTGAAACTTTTTTTAATTGAATTCCTTATTGGTACAATTTATATAGATCTCACAATTACATATAACATTGGGGAATTTATACCAGTATATGACACAAGTTAATTCTAATTTTTATCCATATCCCCACCCACCCACACCTCCCCACCCCCTTTATACATACTGTTTTATTTTCTTTCTGAATAATATTTATTCCTTCCCCTCATTACATTCCCACACCAAATTTCCTATGGAAATTTCTCACTCTATAAAAACTGTCATACTTTCTAGAGCTCATTTGCATTTACAGGTATTCATATCAAAGAGACAATCCGGTATTTGCCTATCTATGAGCTATTTATTTCACTTAATAGTATATCCTCCAGGTGTCTCCATTTGCACCTAAATGAATCAAACTTGTCGTTCTTTATGGCAGAATAATACTCCATTTCCTAAAAAAACCATATCTTCTTTATCTAGTCTCTAGTTGATGTGCATTTGGGTTGTTTCCAAGACTGAGCTTTCACAAACTGAGCTGCTATGAACAATGGTGTACATATGTCTTTCCAATATGATTGTTTAAATTCTTTTGGGTATATTCCTAGCAGGGGGATAGCAGGGTCAAATGGGACCCCTAGTCCTAGCTTTCTGAGAAATCTCCACACGGATCTCCACAATGGTTGCACAAGTCTGCAATCCCACCAACAGTGGAGAAGGGTTCCTTTCTCCCCACAGACATGCCAGCATTTATTGTTGGTTGATTTTGTGACAGTGGCCATTCTTTGTGGAGTGAGATGAAATCTCACTGTTGTTTTCATTTGCATCTCTTGAATGACCAGTGATGTTGAACATTTCTTCATATGCTTCTTGGCTACTTTGACTTTTGCCTATGAGAAGTGTCTGTTCATTTCAGATGCCCATTTTTGAATTGGGTCTTTAAACTTGGGGAGGCTGATCTGTTTAAGTTCTTTATATATTGTAGATAACAGCCCTTTGTCTGATAAACAGCTAGTGAACACTTTTTCCCATGTTGTTTGTTGTCTTTTAGCAGTGCCAGTGACTTCTTTTGCTGTGCAGAAGCTTTTCAGTAGGATGAGATCCCATGTGTTGATTCTTTCTGCTAGTTCTTGTGCTGTAGAGGTTTTATTCATAAAGTCTCTGCCTAAGCCAATGTCTCCAAGAGTTTTATCTAACCCGTTTTCCAGCAGGCTTATTGTTTCTGTTTTAACGTTTAAGTCTCGTATCCATTGTGAGTTTAGTTTTGTGCATGGTGAAAGAGATAGGTCTAGCTTTAGCTTTTGGCAGGTTAAAGCCCAGTTTTTCCAGCACCATTTGTTAAAGAGGCTGTCTTTCCTCCACTGGGGATGTATAGTTAAAATTTTATACACAAATAACAGATTGAGAAGGAAATTGGGGACTCAGTCCCTTTTATAATAGCGCCCAGAAAAATGAAATATCTAATAATCAATATAATAAAGGAGGTAAAGACCTCTACTCTGAAAACTACAACACTCTGAAAAAGGAGATTGGACAGCATATCAGAAGATGTAAAGACATCCCTTGTTCCTGGATAGGAAGAACCAACATCATCAAAATGGCTTTACTCCCAGAATTACTATATTTCCAATTGAAATCCCAACAGCGTATTTCTCTGATCTAGAGAAAATCATCCAAAAATTTATCTGGAACCACAAGAGACCTAGAATAGTAAAGGCAATACTAGAAAACAAGGACATGGCTGGAGGTATCACTATCCCCAACTTCAAACTTTACTACAAAGCCACCGTGACAAAAATGGCAAGGTACTGGCAAAGAAACAGACTTGAGGATCAGTGGAACAGATTAGAAGATCCAGAAACAACTCCAAATACGCTAAGCCACCTCATCTTTAACAAAGGAGCCAAACATCCTTAATGGAAGAAAAATAGCCTCTTTAACAAATGCTGCTGGAAAAACTGGGCTTAAACTTGCCAAAGACTGAAGTTGGATCTATCTCTTTCACCGTGTACTAAACCAAAATCAAAGTGGATTAGAGACCTAAGTATTAAAACAGAAACCCTAAACCTGCTGCATAACAGGTTAGGTAAAACTCTTGGAGACTGGCTTAGGGAAAGACTTTATGAATGAAACCTCTATAGCATAAGAACTAGCAGAAGAAATCAACAAATGGGATCTTATCTTATTAAAATACTTCTGCAAACCAAAAGAAATCACCAGCAGAGCAAAAAGGCAACCAACGATATGGGAAAAAATCTTTATCAGTAATTCTTCAGACAAAGGGCTACTATGTAGAATATATAAAGAGCTTAAAAGAGTCAGTGCTCCCAAATTTAAAGACCCAATTTAAAAATGCGCATCAGAAATGTGCAGACACTTTTCAGAGGAAGAGGTAAAGGAGCTAAAAGTATGAGAAGAAATGCTCAAAGTTCTGGCCATTCAAGAGATGCAGATGAAAATGACACTGAGATTTCATCTTACTCTATAATGAATGGCTGCTATCTTGAAATTAGCCAGCAACAAATGCTGGCGAGGTTGTGGAGAAAAAGGAACCTTTCTCCACTATTGGTGGGAACGTAAACTGGTACAACCATTATGGAGATCATTGTGGAGATTCCTTAAAAAACTAGGATTAGAGCCGGGCATGGTGGCTCATGCCTGTAATCCCAGCACTCAGGAGGCAGAGACAGGAGGATTGCTGAGTTCAAGGCTTGCCTGGGCTCCATAGTGAGCTCAAGACCAGCCTAAAATACAAAGTGAGACCCTGTCTCAAACAAACAAACAAACAAAAAAACTAGGACTAGAGGTTCCATTTGATCCTGGTATTCGCACATGGGGGTTTTCATAAAAGTATTACAAGATTCATATCACAGAAACATATGTGCACTGATGTTTATAGCAGCTCAGTTTGTGATAGCTCAATCTTGGAAACAACCCAAATGTCCATCAACTCTAGACTGGATAAAGATGTGGTTTTTTAAAATGGAGTATTACTCTGCCATAAAGAATGATGTGATTGAATATTTATACTCAAATAGACTTACCTTCAGGACATACTCAGAAGTGAAATAAATAGGTCACAGATGTGTAAATATCATTTCTTTTGTCTGGTTTGATAAACTGAATTTGTAAATGTGTTCTAGAATGCATGACCAATATTGTGAAACAGAAAATACTCAAAGGGAAATGGGGTTTAAGGGTAAATAATGAGAAAAGAAAAAATGATGGTTAAAAAAAGGAAATGATGGTTTAAAAAAAGGGGGATGGTTAGAGCAGGGGAAAATGAGAATTAGTTTGTGTCATGATTGGTATAAATTCTCAATGTGGAGTTTAATTGTGATTTATATATAAAATGTACCAATAAAAATGTATATCTTAACAAGTATTTATTTGCAATTCCCAAATTATCTCCCTTTCTTGACTGGAAGTACTGGTGGCACCATCATCTTTTCCCATTATCTCTGAGCTGATCAATTGTATGCTGTTGGACTAACAATTTAAATCTGTAAATATCTTTCCTTATCTTTAGTATAAAACAATTGAACTAAATACTTTACAGGTCTCATATGGCACTAGCACTATAAAGCCTGAGTGTTTACATGCTATTCATCTATATATAAAAGAGATCTTATAATCAGTCATTGGAATACTTTATTACTCCTCCTTCTATATAACCCTTTCCTTCTTTAGGGTGTAAAACAGACTTCATACTTCTTAACTTATTTTGAATTATTCCAGTCCACACAGATCACTCTATTTTAATTCCTCATGGTGTTTGGTATTACACTGAGTATTTAGCCCTTAAACAGTGCTACAGTTTGGATCTTGAGGGCCCCACAGGCCCATGTGTGGCATGCAAGGTATCTGCTATGGCACTAGTGACTATTGGAGCTACAGGAACCCTAAGAAGGTGGGCCTAATGAAGGGAAGTTAGGTCACAGGGGATGTTCGTGAAGGTGATATTGCAGCCCAGGGCCATCTATGTCCCTCTCTTTCCTTCCTGCATGCTAAGAAGTGAACAGCTCAGTGCACTGTACACCTCTATCATAATTTGTTACTTCATCAAAGTCCTCAAAGCATGTGAGCCAACTAACCATGGACTGAAACCTCTGAATCCATTAACCAAATGAACCTTTCTTCTTTCAAATGATTATCTCAGTTATTTTGTAACAGTATTAAAAAACTGATGAACTCAAATGGCACTTGAAGGAATGCCTGCCTTCATTGTTACCCCAATGTATTCACACTTTGAAGAGAGGGAAAGTAAAACTTTTATAAATAATAAACATATCAGGCCAAATGAAAATATGACCACACTTTTAACAACTTTAAGTTTTAATCTAACATAAATTTTGTTTAAATCTATATTGAATACTCACAATTTGACCTTGTGCTAGTTAAGAATACAATAGTTCATTTAAGAGAAGCAACCTAGTGAGTTTACTGTCTCCAGTTTGTAAACAAGGGAAATGAGGCTATAATGGTTTAAATAGGAGACAAGCAAGCTATTCTAGGCTAATAGGAAAATTCTGATCTTTAATATGAAAAGCCAATTTATGTTTTTGTAGCTCTCCCAGAGTGGTCAACATCTTGTTAGTCCATCATTTTTCTATCTTAGGCTTGGGGACAAAAGTCTATGTCCTTTCTCAGGTATCAGATGCGGAGAGTGAAGTGCCAGGGATGCTTGGGAGAGGGAACAGCTCCAGAGGAGGTAGATGGGCATGAACCATTAGTAACAGCCATCACAGCAGCTGGGGATGTGTGTATGGCTGGGAAGGTGGATCCGGACCATGTGCTCAGCACATCTGCTCCCAGGGCTTAGATGAAAACTTTAAGACTGGCTTTGGTTTTGTCCTTCTCGTTGGCTGATATATGAGACAAGCAGGATAGGAAAAGAAAGTAACATTTGATGAACGTGTCGGAGAGCTCTAAATAGAGATCACTGCTCATTTTTGACTAATTTTAAAGGGTAAACAAAGAGCTTCATTTTGTTACTGTTTTGTTATTAGACATGACAATCCAAGTGCACTGAAGAATAACGAATTACACATTTCCCATCATGAGATTTGCAAGCACTGCCTTGAGAGACAACTGAACTGCAGGGTGCACATTTGTGCTAGAGATTAGTTGGACACCTGGCCATCCTGGACTCCAGTCCGAGACCCCACCCAGCAATTCAGAGCCATCTACCTGCAGATGCTCTGAGAATCCTCTTTGATCAACATGACATAGTAAAGTCCCACCTGGAAAGAACAACTCAGCCCACTAAAACCTCCTGAAAAATATGTTTTAGAGACATACACTCACTCCTTTCAGACTCCACGCTTTCAAAGTGATGTCAGTTTGTAACAGCTTCTTGACACTAATTACTGTGCCATCCCAGAAGCTTAGCTCTCTGAAAAGCAGCCTGAAGCTGTCAGGGAGGGTCACACATTTTAATAGCCACTTACCTTGACATCAAGATGCTTGCTTTCAGCTCTTTGTTCCTTTTCAAACATTAGGAAGCAAGTGACCCACCATCCAATCCACAAAACTTGATTAATTCCTTCCACTTAGCATGTCCTAATTTCTGCCAAGGTATGTGGTCTGCAGATTGACAGTCTCATTAAGAGCTTATTCGAGTACTTGATTATACAGCTTGGGCAGTTTCTTGAGCCCTCAGAGCCCACAGTGTAGAACTGCCCTCCCCCGCCCACTCCAGCCCAGTAGCCTGTCTAAAACCCAGAAGCAAAGAGTCAAAGTGCTTTCAGATTGAAGGATGTCAATTGTTCAGGTACATAAGTTATAGAAGCAACAGTTTCACTAAAACTGTCCCTGCTTACAGCACTGGATATTTGTCCAGCACTGTTTGTCTGACATATCTCTTGAGGACTGAAGTAGAAAAGAATTCCAAACATTGGTGCACAGAGAAACTTTGCTCAGAAACCTTATCTGGAATCCATTTCCAAGGATGTACCTAGTCAAAGTCAAAGATCAAAGCTATAAGATAACAGTAACTTAGGGCCGGAGATTTAGCTCACTGGTTCCAGCACCTGCCTCGCAAGTGCAAGGTCCTGAGTTCAATCCCAGTAACCACATACAATGCTGGGCATGGTGACTCACGCCCACCAGCAATCAATACCACATACCACAGTGCCGGGCGAGGTGGCTCACGCCTGTAATCCCAGCACTTGGGAGGCAGAGGCAGGAGGATTGCTGAGTTCTCGGTGGCTTGCCTGGGCTACATAGTGAGCTCAGGGCCAGCCTGAACTACAAAGAGAGACCCTGTCTCAAAAAAAAAAAAAATTACAGTAACTTAGGTGGTTTCTGAATAGGTCAAAGAAGGGCAGAGGCCCCTGAGTGAAGCCTGATGTTCTTATTTGTAAAACATGCCCTATATTCTGCTGTCAAACTTCCTCTTCAGTGAGAGTCAGGAAATAACACCAATAATTTTATGATGCTAAAACACATTTGCAGTCCCCTTTCTAAGCAGTATGGATTCCTATATGCTTCTTTTGAGCTATTTGAAAAGTACTTTTCCAGTGCAGCCTAATAGTGAAAGTCTTAAAACAACTTGTCACCATGAATCTATCCATGTTATAACAAATGATATCAAGCTTTTGAGGAATAAGTTTCAATCTAGACAAAAAAATTATTACTCTCTCAGAATTAAGTTTTTTCCCAAAGTTATACTATCAAATGTTTTTAAAAAATTATTTATAAAACATGAGCCAGAGAGAGAGACGATGATTTACCTAACCCTGTGGCAAAACTCATAAACGCTGTGCTCTGTTCTTTCTTAGAGCTACTATGAAGGAACTAGTCTACCAATAGCACTTGTCTGTCCACCACATACAATGGTATCTTCTGCTAAGTGAACTAGATTTCCAGTTCTCATCCATTCTCTACAATGAGAGCAACACTTCTCCAAATTGCCCAGCCTGGGCAGCTGGGAGCAGTCACCCTTACACTGCACAGCTACCTTAATTACTTTTCCTTTACAGAAGTCCATGGCCCAGTACCTGCAAGAAGGCAAGGAAGATTATTTCGGTCTACGCTTTCAGTTCACGGTCTGCTGGCTCCAAGGCAGAAACAGGACGGCAGAAGCACATGGCAGAGAAACAGGTGCTTCACCCAGAAGCCAGGAAAAGAGAAAGAAGAGGAAACTGGGGACAAGAATACACGAAAGGCACAGTCAGCTACTGACCCAGTAGATGAATCTACTGATGAACGCAGTGTCTTTGCGATCCACTCACCTTCCGCAGTCAGGAGATATGTGGAGGAACTTTTGGATCTAAACCATAAGAACAGCTCCCCGGATTGACCTCTGTTGTCACACTTGCAGCTCTTCTGTAGGTCTGTCCCTTTTCTGTCCCCTACATTAGACTGTGCTTGCATGTGTTGTTCTTCCTTTGACACGCAGGGGTCAGTGCTCAACAATGCCCCAACTGACACTGACTCATCTGAAGAGGGGCGGACCCTGGAGGGAGGTTGGCCTGGGCTTTAGGTGTATTATAGTCTCTTGGCAGGGCTCTCCTTTAAGAATTCTGCTTGGCCCTTTAGAGCCCGGACGCTCCTTTTCTTCTATACCACTCCCTTCAGTGTCCTCTTACTATCAAAGATTTTCTGTTTCTCTCTGATTCTCTGTGAAGAAGGGTCATTGCAACAGCAGAAGAGAAAAAAGAAGATGACACAGTGTCTCTCAGATGTCTTCTTTCCATTTGATGCAATTAGGCTAATGACCTTGGCAGGGCATGCTGGGAGCTGTGATGCGAGGTTTTTCATATGCCGGATGTGCTAAATGCTACTGCAGTTTAGAAATCTAGCTTGTTTTGTGCTTCGTTCCTTTGACTGTGCAACCTGATCTTTAGATTGTTTTTTCCAAAAAATTAGATATCTACAAGCTAAAGAAGGACTCATTGATTATTTAGAAGGAAAATTAGAAGCAAAATCCATCCAACGAAGACATGGACATTGAGTTGAAAAGGCAAAGCCTAGAACAGGTCTCCACTGGAAGCTTTGAGAAGGTCTGAGAAAACACCAGGTGCCATGGAAAATGAAATAACCAAAGTTATCTGGCTGGGATAGTGTCTGTAGTGAAAGGCATAAACTCAAGTATAATTTAGTTCATGTTTATAAAACTTTCTCTAATGGAGAAGAGAGTGCCCTTTTCTTAAGTTTATATTGCAAAGATAGTCATAATAATTTACCACTTTGAATATTTTAGCCTATATAAATTATAATAATTTAAAACTATGGGTGCATTTAAACACCCATGATGTTAAACAATCATCATCAATAATTTTATAATTTTTAAAAATTTCTCCCAGTTTGGAACCCTGTGCCCATTAATAGTCCTTGCCCATTTCTTCTATCTCCAGTCTTTGGAGACCACTCTCTCTCCTTCGTGTCTGTATAATGTTCTTATTCTGCATTTCATGCAAATGAGATCATATGACATGTGGACTTTTATTGCAGTTTCTTCTATTCCACATTTTCAAGGCCCACTCATGTGTAGCATGTATCAAAATTTCATTTTTCATTGCTAAATAATATTGCTTTATACAAAGCAATATTATCAGCTGGTGGACATCAGCCATATATATATATTAACACTAAATGGAAGGAGGTTGGCCTGAATAGCCTATATATTAACACTAAATTTAATTTGTTGAGGAATTTTGCAAAGCTTTTTAATGGACATTATTTCATTTCATCTTCTCTACAACCCTGAGCTAGTTTTTATTGTACCCATTTTAAAGATAAGCATAAAGACAATCAGTGAATTCTCAAGCTGAACTTTGATTCACCACCCTACAGGAGTTTTAAAAGACCACAGAGAAAAGCCAAAGGCATGGGGATTTATTTCTGAATGTATTGCTTCCCCAACCTTAAAGACAAAGTGAATATTGAAAGGATATTATATAATTTTGATACACTACTGCAGACTAAAGTAAGAGAAACCCTGAGGGGTATTCCTGGCTTCTTCACCCTTGTGTAGGCTTCATTAATTTAGTATTTTAGCCACTGGTCTTATTTGCCTGAGGCAACTGTCACAGTAGAAATAAAACACACTCCAAGTAGATGCTAAACCTGTTGCCTATTCACAAACACGGAGGTGCCTCTTTCCTCCCAAGACATAAAAGGTCTGCGTCACAAAGTATCAAATAGAAAGAGGGAAGTGGCCAAAAAGAACGGCCTCAGAGGTATGATCCAAAAATCACCTCTGCCTTGTCATGACCTGTGTTCTGTGCCCCCAAAGCACTGACTAACTTCTGAAAACTGGTATTTTAATATTTGCATAGTTTTCACAATCTCATTCAAAACCATACCTTTCTAGAAACTATCCCACACAGTCAATAATGTCAGGTAGAGGATCTGGAAGCTAGGTTTCCCCTTTGGAAATTTGGTCATTGGTCTCTGGGGATTGGAAATGGGGTTCTCTTGCCTAGAAATTTGGAATTAAAATTTAGAAATCAATTCATCTCCCTGTGCAGTCAAATCAGGCTGTGGAGTAGCCAAATTCCAGTCTGTAAACCAAAAAGCAGTTTTGAAAAGGGAAGAGGCATACAGAGGCAAAGACGGAGCAAGCTAATACTTGACTACTCCTAGCTCCAGTCCCTTCCTAGAATACTATGCAGAGCTGACCACCTTTGTCACAAATCCTACTTATTTGATTGTCTAGGAGAGTGGCCCTTCTGCTCACCAAGGTACTTTTTTGGGCACACATTAAAACTACTATGCCAGCCTCCTAGTGTGGTTATTCTGGCCATGTGCCAGGTCCTATCCAGATGGAGATGATAGGAAGTGGTGCTCTACCTTCAGCCTTGGCATTACTTTCCACCTCCATGACTCCTCACTGTTTCTTTTCATGTGCTATTGAGGTGTCAACATTCAGGAGAGTAGCAAGAGGAGCATGTCAAAGGCAGCAAAGACTCATTATCTTGGGTTCCTGAAAGAATACTTGGTGCATATGTGTTCTATTTATTTCCTTTATGAGTATATCCTCAAGGTGCATCCACTTAGCTACGCATGTCTCAAATGTATCTTTCTTCATGGCTGTATAGCACTCCATTTATAGAAAAACAATGTTTTATTTACCCATTCACCAATTGATGGGCTCTTGGGTTGTCTTCAAGGTTTAACTGTTACAAACTGACCTGCTATAAATGTAGGTGTATATACATCTCTGTTGTATGATACCTTTAATTCTTTCATGAATATAAGCATCAGGGAGACAGCAGGGGTCAAATGAGACCTCCAATCTTAGTTTTTTGAGGAATCTCCACGCTGATCTCCATAGTGCTTGCACCATGGTGGTTCTCTACTCACCCCCACCCCACCCCACACACACACCCTTCTTAGTGGAGAAGAATTCTTTTCTCCCCACCGCCACACCAGTGTCTGTTGTTTGTTGATTTCTTCATGGCAGGCATTTTCTCTGGAGTAAGATGGAATCTCAGGGTTGTTTTCAGCTCTTGAAATGATCAGTGATGTTGAATATTTTTATATGCTTCTTTGCTGTTTCTACTTCTTCACCTGAAAAATGTCTATCCATTTCATATGCCCCGTTGGTGGCTTTTCTTGCTGTGCAGAAGCTTTTTAATGAGATGAGATTCCAGTTGTTGATTCTTCCTCCTAGTTCCAGTGCTGCTGAGGTTTTGCTCATAAAATCTTTTCCTGAGCTAATGCCTTCAAGAGTTCTACCCAACCTATTTATAGTAGATTTAGTGTTTCTGTTTCGATATTTGTCTCTACTCCACCTTATTGTGTAATTAATGTATCATTTATCTAGTGTGAGAAACTGAAGGTATAGATGAAGCTTACTGTGAAATAGGAAGAAAATGTTCAAAGTGGAAGGGAATGTAGGGCCCCCAGGGGAAAATCAAGAAGGGAAAGAAAAAAATTGATAATGAAAAGAAAAAAAGTGGAAACAAAGCTTATCTGTATGGTGGATATAGGATGAAGAGAGAGCAAGGGAATGGGAAAAAAATAAGAATCAAGTTGTATCATGTACACGTACAGGTACAAATTCTCAGTGAGGAATGTGTTCACAATGTATAGCTAAAACATACTGATAAACGCAATGAAGAAAAATAGTGCTTGGTTCAGCCATCCCACCTGCACCAAACAGTCTTCCCAAGCTGGGGAAATACACGTCTTCATGCTCATATTTCTCTGAGTCTAAGCTTTATGTGATGTAGCACTGAGCTTTATCTGAATGACTACAAGGCAGTTTGAGAGAGATTTTCTTTTGAAACCTGCCATCAAAGAGTCTTGAAACACTATGAGGTCCACCAACATCTCTTCTCATTCTGTTGCTGCCTGTTGAAAAGGTCGAAGACCTTGGATCAGACACCTGGGGTTCCCAGGCTCTGGAGCCTGCAGCAGAGGACAGCAGTAAAGAACTCCATCTTCAGGATCTTGAACTAGGCCACCTCAGGTGACATCACACACCCAACCACACTGCCTTTGTTTTGACAGATATTCTTTGAATGCTTGATCAGGTATGAGTATAAATTAGTCTCCCTCTCAGTCTCCATATGGGTGTACAAGCTAAAAGCAAAAACCTTTCATGTAGAAACTTTTTGCTTCTACTGAAGTCAGCTCTGAAATGTGCTTCCATTCCAAATGAGTCAGTTAGATCCAAGTAGGCCCAATCACACCCTGTTCAATATTGGAGTTGTAGTAAGGGAGGGATGACCAAAGGAAGTGGTTTTATCAAAAAGCTATATAACATTTCTGCCTTTAAGTACTATGGGAAACACTGGGCTTGAAAATGATAGCTCTGCATGTGCAGTCTACAAATTTCCTGTCTTCTTCCTTGAAGCAGTAACCCCAGCCCAAGAGCAAATTTAATGGCATCATAAGGGCTATTAACAAAGAGAAACTATAAGGCAGATCTTCTTGACATTATTTTACAAGTCTAATTGGGCTGTCTGGTCAATAAAATGTCCCTAGAAAGATTTTAAATGCAATGGAGCTCATTACAAACCTAGGTTCTTGCTTTGAATGGCACATAGTTGTTGTAGTATTTAAATGGATGATTTCATTGTCCACAATGTACATAATATTATGAGTGTAAAAGCCTGAATTCTGGGGAAACAAGAAAAATCATCTTGCCTGTGTGTTATTTTATCAATTTCCCAAATGTAAAGATAGACGAAAACTTTTGCGTGGGATCTGCATTTTCAGCACATATACCCAGGTCCTGGGAGAGTCTGAGTACATAAAATCAGCCACCAGCCTCTCAAGAGTGCACTGTTCTTCAAACTGCCCTAATTGTCCCACATTAGCCATAGTGTAGCTCTTCACGTCTTGTCATTTAAAAACCCCATGCAAGCTGAAGAACCAACTGTGTAAAAGATCACAGTATCCCCTGTGCCTGAAAGAGTCTCCATTCTAGGACTCTCTGCACTATGAACCACAGGGAGAAACTGACCACAAGAACAATTCACGTTCTCCAGCTCTCTGACACCAGATTAGGGAGGTAGCTCAGTGGCACAGTGCTTTCCTTGCAAGTATAAAGTCCTGAGTTCAATCCCTACTTATCCCCCCCCACACCAAAAGAAAGAAAACAAATAATCCATCTATTTACAAGATGAAGAAATTAGAAGGAACTTAAGAGGTCAACTAGCCAATAATTGACAGCAAGAGAAAACTCTGATTTCAAGAACCAGGCTCATCCTGTAACTTCACATAGTCTTTCTGATGTGGAAGCTTGCTTATCTAATGGAATTTTTAACAGAATTTATTCTTAAGACTAAAACTATGTTATTGACTTTCATTATCACCTTAGAGACAAAGAGAAAATATGGGAGTGATTCTAAGATTTAGAAACCAGCTGAATCTACAGCCCAATCGAAAAATATTTTAATAGTGATCTATTGTGTCAATTTGAGAAAAAAGAAAAAAAAAACTACCCAGTTGATCCCTTGCCATAATTTTGGGTGTGTCTGAATGATTTACTGAACAAGTAAGATGTTCCCTGAGTTTGACTGGCACCAAGGAACAGGTTTATGGCCTGAATGGAATTTAAGAAGGGGAAAAAAAGGCTTGTTTCTGTTTCTTCAGAAGAGCTGCACCTCTTGCTGTTGCTTTGGGCATCCATGTCCTGTCTTCTGTCACAAACCCTTCCACTTCCTGGTATGGACTCAAACTACAGTGAGTTCCAGGCTTTTGATTTCTTAGTAGATTGTTTGCTTCTCCAGCACACAGTGGCCCATTTGCACTCTTCCACACCTGACTCTGTTGCCAGCCATTTTAAGACAAACATATAAATCTTTATTTACTTATATGTATATGATATTTTATGAAATCTGTTTTTTTCCCCAAATTCTTATTGGTACATTTTATAGACAGCTCACAATCACACTCAACATTGGGAAATTTGTACCAGTATATGAAATGAGTTAATTCTCATTTTTACCCATATCATAATCCATCCACAACATCCCATCCCCTATATATATGTGCTTTCTTTTTCTTTTCAAATCACATTTATTCTACCCCTCATTACTTTTCCCTATCACATTCCCTTTGAATATTTTCTATTTCACAAAATCTATCAAACATTCTAGGACTCATTTACATCTACAGATTCTCATACGAGAAAAAAGATATGGTATTTACATATCCATGACCTATTTATTTCACTTATCAGTGTGTCCATTTGCACATAAATGACTCAAACTTGTCATTCTTTATGGCAGAATAATATTCCATTTTATTAAATAAAACCACATATTTTTTTAAAAAATTGAATTCCTTATTGGTACAATTTATATACATCTCACAATCACATATAACATTGGGGAATTTATACCAGTATATGACACAAGTTAATTCTCATTTTTACCCATATCCCCACCCACCCATACCTCCCCACCCCCTTTATACAAACTCTTTTATTTTCTTTCTCAATCATATTTATTCCTTCCCCGCATTACATTCCCACAACAAATTTCCTATGGAAATTTCCCATTCTATAAAAACTGTCATACATTCCAGAGCTAATTTGCATCTACAGGTGTTCATATCAAAGAGAAGATCTGGTATTTGCCTATCTGTGGTCTATTTATTTCACTTAATAGTATATCCTCCAGATGTCTCCATTTGCACATAAATGAATCGATCTTGTCATTCTTTATAGCAGAATAATACTCTATTTTATTAAAAAACCACATCTTTATCCAGTCTCCAGTTGATGGGCATTTGGGTTGTTTCTGAGATTGAGCTATTGCGAATTGAGCTTCTGTGAACAAGGGTGTACATCTGTCTTTCCAATATGATTTTTAAATTCTTTTGGGTATATTCCTAGCAGGGGATAGCAGGGTCAAATGGGACCCCTAGTCCTAGCTTTCTGAGAAATCTCCACACAGATCTCCACAATGGTTTCACAAGTCTGCAATCCCACCAACAGTGGAGAAGGGTTCCTTTCTCCCCACAGCCACACCAGTATTTATTGTTGGTTGATTTTGTGACAGTGGCCATTCTTTGTGGAGTGAGATGAAATCTCACTGTTTTCATTTGCATCTCTTGAATGACCAGTGATGCTGAACATTTCTTCATATGTTTCTTGGCTGCTTTGACTTCTGCCTCTGAGAAGTGTCTGTTCATTTCAGATGCCCATTTTTGAATTGGGTCTTTAAACTTGGGCAGGCTGGTCTGTTTGAGCTCTTTATATATTGTAGATAACAGCCCTTTGTCTGATAAACAGTTAGTGAACACTTTTTCCCATGTTGTTTGTTGACTTTTAGCAGTGCCAGTGACTTCTTTTGCTGTGCGGAAGCTTTTCAGTAGGATGAGATCCCATTTGTTGATTCTTTCTGCTAGTTCTTGTGCTATAGAGGTTTTATTCATAAAGTCTCTGCCTAAGCCAATGTCTCCAAGAGTTTTACCTAACCTGTTTTCCAGCAGGCTTACTGTCTCTGCTTTAATGTTTAAGTCTCGTATCCATTGTGAGTTTAGTTTTGTGCATGGTGAAAGAGATAGGTCTAGCTTTAGCTTTTGGCAGGTTAAAGCCCAGTTTTTCCAGCACCGTTTGTTAAAGAGGCTCTTTCCTCCATTGGGGGTGTTTGCCTCCTTTGTCAAAGATAAGGTGGCTTAGACATCCAGGGTTGAAAAACCACATCTTCTTTATCCAGTCTCCAGTTGATGGGCATCTGGGTTGTTTCCAAGAAATCTGTTTTTTAACTAAGCACGGATGGATAACAGATACTGATCAATAAGATGCTGCCAGTGATAAAATACACCCATCACTATGTAGCAAAGTCTTCCTTCAGACTTATCAGTGGCTTCTGATAGCTACATAAAGTGTATTCATAGTAATTTTGCTATAAACCAGTGTAGATGAAGCAAGTTAGATAGCAAAACCAGCACCCCCATGATATTCAATTCCTTGCCCACACCCACTACTCGTAGCAACTAGAAGCAGCCTAGTGCGCTCTGCATGCCTCATGCCCTCTGGAAACACTGCTACATGGAGTAAGAATAATACATTCAAGTTGTGTCAGATTCCCATACTCAGAACTTCTGAAGAAATTGCAGTGGATTTGCTGAGTGCAGTAATGCAGATCCAACAGCTGTAAAGGCAGTTTGACATATCTGGATAAGGCGTGGGCAAGTGAGGTGCACTACACATTTCCGGAAAAACAAAGCATGAAGGAAAGTGTCAAGGAAGGGTGACAAAAGGCCATGCATGACGAGGGCAAGGGACACGGGAAGTCCTTGATCCCCAAATGCTGACAGCTTCCAAGTTCATCTTATCAGCCTCCGCTATGACTTCCAAGATGGAATCCAATGAAACCTCTCTCTTTTCTAACCATAAATTATCCTATTACCTAAA
>PVIC010004643.1:0-61524 GCA_004025085.1 Thryonomys swinderianus
GCCCAGCATTGTATTTGGTTACCGGATCGAGCTCAGGACTTTGCACTTGCGAGGCAGGCGCCGGAACCACTGAGCTAAATCTCCAGCCCAGCCTACCCTTCCTTTTTAACTTTTTCTGCTTTTAGTACTGTCAACATGCTGTGTGCTTTCATAGATGTTTCAACTGTTTTCTGGTGACTTCATCAAAAATCCAAAGCATAGATTAGTGACATAGGGATTTCTGTACGACACAAAAATTCAGTCTGCTTTCTCTTCTCTTGGAATTCATGCAGCCTCACTTCGGTCATGAAGCCATCAAGACTGTTCTGGTCTATCTGCCACACGTCCTCCCAAATTACTAATAAGTTATCTGTTCTTAACATCTTGTCTGGTCAATAGACTGTTTTATAGACAGGACAGGGTTTCCAAATCATTCATCTTCCTGCTTGTGGAAAGTGGCATCCTTCAGCTCCTGGGAAGCTGGGCCTTCATAGACAGCTGTACTCGCTCCGCTTACCCCAGTGTACAGACCACGGTTCAGACTGCTACTTGGGGGTGTTGGTGTTTAAGCCCCTGCCCCCAGGAGTCCCAGTGCCCAGGGTTGACCAGCTGTCCCAGAGGCAACAGGAAGACTTGTGATGTGACAAAGGCAGGAGAGAGGCTTCGTGCTGGCAGAGGGAAAGGCCGCGGCCTACTGACTGACGGCCTGTCTTCCGTGGTGCTCCCAACACGCCAGAGTGAGATGGAAAGTGGAAGGAGGGAGGGGTTGGAGGATGCCAGGGGGAGCAGTCCAGGCTGTCGTGGCCTGCCCGTGGCCTGGCTGCTGGTGACCTGGGGCCACTTTCTCAGCACTGGCCACGCTGAGCCTTGTCTGGAGAAAGATGGCGAAGTGGGAGGTAGTTTCAGTCCTGTGTCCTAACATATTCATCAGGCCTGTTGTTCCTGGAACCCGAGTAAATTGGAGGGAGGAGTCCAGGGCGGGTGGGGGGGCAGCAAGGCCGAAAGCAAATGGAGTCCAGAGAAACCCATGGACTTAGGTCAGCGCCGGGGCTCTCGGTCACTGGTTCACACCTATCACCTCGAAGTCTGTTCTTTTACGAGTCCCCTTGGCCCCTAAATCAGGTGCAGTGAGATCTAAAGACAGTTTGATTACCCGAGTGCCGTGGGTTTCACATTCTTCATTTGTTTGGCTGTAACAAACCTTCTGTGGGTGTCTCTGGGGAGAGGTTCCTGCTTCAGCTTCCATTCTCTCACCCCAGACTGATTTTGGAGGTCCTGTCATGGTCCCTGGAGAATAATCAGAACATAGATGTTACCATGTGTTTTTTGGCCAGTTCTTCCTGAAACACCTGTCTTCCCCACCCACAGACATGCCAGCTTGCTTTCAAGATTCAGTCCTAACTCCAGCTTCTACCCAGAAGTAACCTCCCTCTCCGGTTACTCACCTTTGCTGCCCGTAATGAATCTCTCCCGGTCTGTTTTCTGCTGCTATGACATAAGACCACAAACTCAGCGCATTAAAAATAATACTTTAGGTGGCCGAGAAGTCCAAGAGCAAGTCACTGGGGTATGCTGAGGGCTTCGGCCCACGTGAGCATTTCCGAGACAGAGAAAAAAATCCAGTGGAACTTAATCTTTTGATGAGGAGCTCGCTCCCACGATAGCACCCACTCCCTGTTTCATGGCATCAACCCATGACCCAAGCACCTGAGAAAGGCCCACTTCTTAACACTCTTATGAGGGTAATTAAATCTCAACATGAGCTGAAGGGGACGTAGAGCTGCGTTCTGGCGAAGTCCCTATGTCACCTCCTCGATTGACCCCCAGTTCCTGAAAGGCAGATCGAATGCCTGGCTTGTGTCTTCTTCTCCAAAACATCTTAAATATAATAGATGATTGTAATATTTGACCAAAACAGTACGCTGCTTCTCTTAATATTCTCTTTTAGCTTTTACTCTCTGTGTCTTCATTGTGGGTCTCACTCTGTGTATTAGTCTGTGCAGATTTGAAGTTGTTAAACAGGTTTTTTACTACAACAAACTCGAGAGCCTACAGGAAGATTTAGTGTACTTAGACTTGGGACACAGGGAGTTCATGCATAATCCTCTCCCTCTGGGACCTCAGAGACTGAATGAAAAATCTGTATTGAAATAGTACCCGTGTGAACGTTACAGTGGCCATACTTTTCGCCATTTTAAGTGGTGCAGAGCCATCTAGGGAGTCCAGAGGAGGAGAAGTGGCACCTCAGGCTGCTGGTTCAGGCAGGTTGAAGAGTAGGCGGCTGGAAGGACTTAGAACAGCGCCCTCTATTAAATACTGTTTGCTGAGTTAGTTAGATGGCGGCAGCAGCTAGACTCCAACAGGACAGGCCCGAGGGAAGCTGCTGAAGGCAAACACTAAGACCGAGCAGCTTCCCAGCTTTGGGGTTGACTTTCTTACATGTTTGCAGAATCTTGGGAAAAAAAAAACAAACAAAAAGATTTTAGAAAGTAACCCGCCCCTGTGATGCAAGGCAGGATAGAAACAAAATACTTATGAAAGTAGTTTTAAGATATTATAATATTCTTCAGATGATTGTCAGATTTGAAGTTGATGTCAAATGCTCTCATTTTTATGTAGTGAAAGTAAAAAATTTGTTATTTATTAATTGAACAAACAACTGGTGGGAACCAATTCGATAGATGGTTTCTGTCCTAGGTTCCAGAGATTCACTAACAGCCTCCAGATAGTGTATCCCACTTGGAGAGAAGCTGGTAAGACACTTGGCTGCATCACGGCAAGAGTTAAGCCAGAGGTGTGTGTGGATTTTTAAGAACAGAAAGAGCACCGACATCAGATTGGGACATAAAAGGCTTCTTGAAAGGCATGTGGAGCTCATGCCCATTCTGAAGGACAAAGGCTAATATGTCAAAACTCCCTGGCAGTGGAAGCATCTGAGCAGGCCCATCGGGTGCCCAGGGCACCTGGGAGAGTTTCTCCCGTCTCAGCTCTGCGCTTTTCCTGGCCTCGGTGATAACGGGAACCACCGCCCACGGAGAAGACTTATCTCTCCTGCCTTTGAGGAAGCGTAATGGCAACAGGAGGTGCCTTTTGTAGGCTTAAATTGCCGAAGGGCAGTCAGCAGATGGGCTTCACAGGGAGCGAGGGCCGAGAGCCAGGAGGCGGGGTACACCCTGCCGACCCCACACGCTCTGGGATGAGCGCCTGCACTGTCCCTGGCCGGGGACCGGAGCTGTCCTCTCCGCAGAGCTCGGGCCAGGGCTGCCGTCCACTCGCAGAGCTCACACAACAGCTTTCCAGCACGCAAGACCCTCACAGCTTCCACTCTGACAAAGACCAGGGAGCAGAACTCATTAGGCCACACAGTCTTCCTTCCTTTTGTTTAAATTCACCATGTAAAACAAGATGTAATGCGATAGAGAGCAGGACCAACATAGGGACTTGGATAAAATTCAAGCATTTCTTGATTTAAAGAGAACTGTACATTATGAGACTATTCTTTTCTAATAGTGTCACATGTAGCAGTATCTTGTACCTTCACCTTAAGATGTTTCACAAACTTGGAGAGCTTGAAAATTTAGCATTTTTCACTTTCTTCTTATACAGACCAGAAGCCAATGACTTGTTATGGCTCAATAGTTTTTTAGTTTTCTGCTACCATCGGATAATTTTTATAATTCTCCATATACCTAAAGCCTTCCCCTTAAGCATTACACATTCCCTTGCCTTTATAAACAGAGTATTTTCATCTTGGATGATCATTATGAAAAGCATTATTTTAATGTCCTTTAATAGCATCATGCCAGGAGGCGCTACCCAGCTAGACATAATGAGTTTTCCTACACCGAGCAAACCTTCAGTTCCTGAAGTCTAGTTTTCATAGCGTTTGTCTCTTTTTCCCTGTTGGGCTGCTTCTCCTTTTTATAATTCGTGTCGCCACCTTCCCTTTACCCTCCACGACAGGCTGCTGTCGGTGGGATCCACTTCCACAGACACTTGCCTACGCTGTCCTGTGTCGGTCACTGTGCTGACCGCCAGGGGCCCCGGAGCCTGCGGCCGAGCTGTCAGGTGAGAGGGAAGCGGGGAAGCCACACGGACCCCTGCGTGCGCTGCGGCTCTCAGGACCCTGCTCTGTGCGCAGCGCGGCTGTGTTCCTGGGTCTCGCCGACATGCCGTGACCCAGCAAGGGACCGACATGTCCTGGATCGGTGGACCAAGGAACAAGCCGAAGGGCTTGTGGTTTGGGTTTGGGTTTTGTGTTTTAGTACTGAGAACTGAACCTAGAGCCTTTCCACTAAGCTACTCTCCAGCTCTTTTGATAATTACTTTTTTTCAGTAGTCTTGCTAAATGCTGATTTGCCCAGGCTGGGCTCAAATTTATGACCCTCCTGCCTCAGCTTCCCAGAGTCCTGGCATTACAGGCCTACAGTACCACTCCTGACTTCAACTGGAGTTTTTTAAAGTAGCCCTTAAAAGTATATGACATAGGGCCAGAGGGTTAGCTCAGTGGTTCCGGCGCCTGCCTCACAAGCTCAAGGACCTAAATTCGATCCCCGGTAACCACATATAATCCTGGGCGTGGAGACACGCCCACCAACAATCAACACCGCATACCACAATGCCGGACGTGGTGGCTCACGCCTGTCATCTCAGCACTTGGAAGGCAGGGACAGGAGGATTGCTGAGTTCGCGGCGGCTTGCCTGGGCACCATAGTGAGCTCAGGGCCAGCCTGAACTACAACGCGAGACCCTGTCTCAAAAAGCAAAAAAAAAAAAAAAAAAAAAAAAAAAAGTATATGACATAGCATCTCCTTTGGAGGAAAACGTATGTGTAAAATAAAACATAAAAATTGTATAATAATTTTTCTCTAAAATAATGTCAAGTTACTTTTAGTGAGGGTAAAGTTGTATACTTGCAAGAATTCTGGATTTCGGATGTTTGGATTATGGATACCGAACCTGTGGCGTGGCGGAGGGGCATCACAGGACGAGGTGCCCTTGGCAGGGCGGCCGGGAAACCAGACAAAGATCAGAGGAGGAAGGGCGGACGAGCCCTTCCGGGACAGCCCCCGCCCAGCCCCGCGGGCTTTGTCTCCAGGGGCACAGAGCGCCCTCAGCCGGCCAGGCCGCGCCCGGGCCCACCGGAGCAGTCGTGGGAACGGCCAGCCGTCCCGAAACCTCTCCGGGCCTGCGCCAGGCCGTGCCGCATGGATCGTGTTGGAAGCAGACGGTGGAGGAACGTTGCTCGCTTCACAGTGGCGGAAAGCTGGGAGAAAGAGGCCACCGGGCCCCCAGACCTCCTCGTGGGGCGCAGTCCCCTCACTCAGGGAGCCCTAAGCGCAGGGCCGCGCCGGCCGCAGTCAGGGGCGGCTCCTCGGAGCGCCGGGTGAGCCCGTGAGCGCTGTTTCCTCTGAAAGTCAGTCTCATGTTTCTTTTAGCTTCGGCTCGTCTCCGCCTAGATTTCATTGTTGAAAGAATTTGCTGTCAACACCATCTATAAAAGTCACTGTCTGCCTGGGGGCCGTAGCAACGGAGAAAATATGGTAAACAAATGAACAGGGGTTGGAATCTTTCCGGAAGACCAGACTGAGGATGCAGCGACGCGCGGGTCCCGAGTTCGATCCCCGGTGCCGCGGAGCACGGCCCGGCGAGGCGGCCGTCGCCGTGATCCCAGCAGCCAGTGCCACGAATACGGACGTGCGGAGTCCACGCAGGGCTCGAGGGCGCTTCTCAGGATTCTGTTCTTCCACAGAAACCCGGGGCCATAGGAAACGGGGTAGGCCGGGGGCGGGGGCTGGAGAGGGACGGAGGCCCAGGAGAAGCGGGGCGAGCAGACCGGAGCCAGCCGGGCCGTGGGTGCGCGCCCCGCCCCACGGGGGTGGCCGTGGAAGACGCCCCGGCTCAGGCCGGGAAGAGGAGGCCGGACAGGCGGCCGCCGCCCGTGCAGCGGACGATCCGAAGACCTGGGCGGATGGGCCCCTGGCGGGACCCCGCTCCGGGGACGCAGCCGGCGGGAGCCTGAGGCGCTGCGCCCGGGGTGGCGAGGACGGGGCTTCCGCGCCGCCTTCAGGCCCAGGCGGAGGGTGCGGGGCCGCTGGCCGGACGTCGCGGCCGCGGGCGGGAGGAGGAGGCCGCCGTGAGGCCGCCGCGCGGGCCCAGCTCCGGGTGGGAAGCCGGAGACGGCGTCAGACGACACGGACGGCCGCCCGCGCGGACCGGTTCACGGGAGCCCGGAGGCGCCGGCGTCAGAGGAGCAGCGCCGCGCCTGGTGCCGGAGCCGGCGGTCGGGGCCCCTTCCCGCCGGGGACCGGGCCGAGGGGGGCGCGCGTTTCGCGGCGAGATGCGGAGGGTTCTGCCGGCGCCGCCCGCGCACCGTGGCCGCCTCCCTCCCGGCGCCGTCGCTGACCGCCGTGCGCATCTGCCATTCACTCCCGTCACTTCCCTGATTCCAGGACTAACCACGCGTGTTAATGTTTTACCCGCAGAGGAACGCCCCCCCCCCCCCCCCGTCCTGCGGTGACGGGGGAGCCCGAGCGCCCTTCGCCGCCCCGCCCCTGCCGGCCGCTGGCGGCACTGCAGCAGGCTGGCCGGTCCGCAGATAGCTGCGGACGGGCCGCTTCTCACAGCAGCCTGTGAAATAAAATGTTATAAGCTCTTTTTTTCCTTTGGAAGGCGAAGATAAGCCATTTTCTTTAAAAAAAAAAAAACTGAATGTAGAAGGATGATAAGAAGATTACATAGTTAATGCCTGATACTTGAAATCGTCTCTAAATTGAATCTCGGCAATGACTTTGTATAATATCTGTAAATAGCATAGAATTCTATCTATCACCCCAAGAGCTAGTTTGAATTACTCTCAGCCTTGATGAGAGACGGGAAGAGGCTGAAGAACCCTATGCACTGGCATTTGTACAACTGGCAGCACGGACCATCCGACTAAGTATATCATCCAGGTTATTAACAGGGCAAATTAAACAGACCAGGACTGTCAGGTAGTGAGCTTCTTTTCATTTCAGTGGATATTGTTTTTATTCTTCACTGCTTCTTCACATGAGGAAGTAGTTTATACGCCATAAGCATCTAGTAAAGTGGAAAAGTCCACCGTCAATATTTTGCGTGCAGAAGCATTTTTGGTTGTCTATCTTTGATAAAAAGCTTAGGTCAGCCCTTTAACTTCCAGCTAAATGCAGAAACTCACAGCTACTTTCACATCACCCTCACGTACAGGGCTTCCTTTCTCAAGTCTTTGCCTTCATATCTGTTTTCTCGTGTTTTTGCGGCATGCCATGCTTGCGTGCTAAGTGATGCGTAACACGGCCTCGCACTCACCTGATGCCTTCGCCGCTGCCACCTGCCCCTTATCCGCTGCGGCTGGACGACTGACACATCAGAAAGGCTCTGGCGAACACGGACGGGCTTCTCCTATGGGCAGTGCCACACTGTGCCTGGGCACGGCCAATCCACACGGGAGCCGCAGACGTTCAGTTAGAAGCCGCCCTGGCCTCTCTAGCCTGTTGGAAAGCCCCGGGCCCCAGAGTTGAATCCCCAATGTCTGCACGGGGCAGGGGGGGTCACCAGACTTCCACAGGCTGTTCCACCAGTGGTTTCTCCTTAAACTCTCTGGAGTGCCCCCTGGGGCACCTCCTGCTGACCCCTTGCCCCTCTTCCTCCCTTTCTCTCTTTCTCCAACTTTGTAAGGTTTTTTTTGGCCCATGATTTTGGCTTTATCTTTTTTTTTTCTTGAGCCCCAAATTGCTTCTGTGACTTCTCCAGTCTTGACAGTGGGGCTCTGTGTTTCAAGAGTCCTCTGGCTGTGTTCCTGTCTGTGAGGCCCGGTGTTATACTCTGAAGAGTAGAGCCCAAGTTAATTATATCGATCTTAGCTACAGGCACTTCCGGTGGGTCTGCCCGAGGCCCCAGCCCTGTCTACCACTCACAATTGAGGAATAAGATAAGATCATCACAGCCCTTATTAAAATCCATTACCACTATAAGTACTTAAGTTCATCTGCAATTCAATTATATGTAAGTACCAGTCCATGTTTGAGTGATGCATCTTACTGTACAGCGGTCAGGTGCAATGCTCTGCAGTCTCTGGGATTAATCCTTTCTGTAAGAGAAGTAAAAATAATGGACACAACTTCCTTCCACAACTCTCGATCGGTATTAATGTATAAGAACTCATTAGCACATTATTCCCTATTTTAATTTAAATCTTAACTCTGCTACCATGACTAATAAGCAGAGTATATGATCACCTTTTGGGATCATAAAGATTGTCTATTTCAGATCTCTAAATATTATCAGGCATAATAGGGCATTACCCTGAGAACTTTTCTATATAAGAAAAGGGAAAAACTCAAGTGATATCTCTGTAATATTTGAAAGAATAAATGAATGTATGTTGTTTATTGCCAAAATACTAAAGTATGAGCTTTTTAAATTTTTCAATGGTGTAGTAACTACATCTCCTGTATAATTACAACTTTTAAACTTTCCCAAAATTTCTTAAGTGTGGGATAATTAGATGAATGGGAGGGAGGGAAGGATAAATTTACACAAACTTCAGGATACTAATTATCTCAACTAAGCCTTATCAAAGATATTAGTTTGAAATTCATCATGCCATGTGAAAAAGAGATCTTATACATGTAAGATCTAAGTGAAGTCATAAATTTTTTACTAATTGTTAAGTCTTTTTAAAGAAGTTAGAATTTCTTTTTTTGTTTTGTTTTTGTTTTTAGTTTTTTTGAGACAGGGTCTTGCTTTATAGTTCAAGCTGGACTTGAACTCACTGTGTAGCCCAGGTTAGCCTCAAACTCACAACAGTCCTCCTGCCTCTGCCTCCCGAGAGCTGGGATTACAGGCATGAGCCACCACACCTGGTACTGAAGTTACAAATTTTTGACTAAGTTAAAACTCTTAAAAATTCCTAAAAGCAGAGAATTATCACTGTGTGTGTGTGTGTGTGTGTGTGTGTGTGTGTGTGTGTGTCTTCCCTGAATATCAAAGACAACTAATGGACTAAAGAAAGAATACGAAGTCTAGAGAAACTTGTCAAAACCCTTGACTTAAATAACTAAAATTCTATTGCATTATCTCATGGTTTTCTGTAGAGTTTTTGCCCCCAAATAACTGACAGCATAACAGTGGGTATAGTTTTTAAGTCATTATACCCTAATACCACCACTTTTTAAGTATTCAATAAGGACAGATACCTGGCTTGTGGGATGCTGACGGTTGAGAATGATTGAAATGCTACTTCATATTAAACGCTCTCCCGAGACCTCATCACGTAGGGATTCACTGCATGTGCCTAGCTCTTCCCTGAAGCAAGCGCTGCTCCCGCCCTGGTCTTCAGAGAGCAGAGAGGAGCAGCGACCCGGGGACTTGCCCGAGTCCCGTGCGGAGGAGTGGCCTGGCTGAGCCCAGTGTGAGACTCTCAGTGGGGCCGGAGCTCCCGGCTCTGCTGTGTCCCTGGGGCAGCAAGCGATTCAGGACATGGGTAAAGGATCTGTGTCTCCAAATGTTTCTAAGTGGGTTTTTTTTTTCATAGTATATATATATTTTTTTCAAGGTGAAATTGCAAAGTAAAAACAACATTGCACAAGCGATAATAATAGCTTATTCTTTCCACTCCAAAGCATCTTCTAATCAGAGGTTGGAAACACTTTTCACGCATCACTGAAAGATAGCTCCCGTCAACTGAATAATGTTAGTGTTTATTAGCACTTAATAGCCTCAGACAGGACAGTGTTTGGAAATTCAAGAGTGATTTGCAGCAGCAGAACGTGAGTGCTGTAGAGAAGAGTCACCGTATCTCGGGATGAACTCTTCAGGCCCTGGTGGAAAACAGCTCATCAGCCCTGACTGCTGCTAACATTCAGCGGTGAATAGGCCGAGGAAACCTGTTCCTTACAGCTGAAAAGTGGTTCTTGAAGGCCTACGACTTTGGACAAATCAATTAATCCTCCATGTTCACTCTTCATTAAGTGCTAGCAAATATGTCGAGCAGATTTTTGTTTGCAAAGGTGTAATATTGTTAACTGTGTGCTAAAACACAAATGGGGAAACCTATTAGCTTTAAGAACCAAATGAGGCCCTAAAATGATCAGTTTCGCAGAATTTGAAACAGTTCCCTGTAAGAAAACGGACTAGCGTTGTGAACTGATGGACGGCACTGGGGTGTGAATGAGAGGCACAAATCTGTTCAAACAATGTCCCCGACTCCACCCATCATACATGGTTTCTGTTCGCGTGTAAAGAGCAGGACCCTCCCCAGTTATGAACAGAACAAATGGAGACATTGTCTAACACGGTAGAAAGAACCTAATTTTAGTTTTTAACTTCCCAAATAATCCATCAGGATCTACTCCTGGAGAAAAAAAAAGAAAACCATATTTTAAAAAGGTAACTTCTTATGAGATGTGGTCGAAACATTAAGGAAATGTTTAAATCTTTTTTAAAATGTACACAGTAAAAGACACACGTCCGTTTATCCTCCTCGCTCAATTCAGACGCGCTCCCGTCCCTCTTGGCTCCCGCTGGCGCCGTCCCGGGAACCCGCTGGCGCGCGAGTTCGCTTGTGCCGCCGGGGACACCTCGCGCCCGAGTCCGCTCGCGGTATCTTGGCTCTGCGAGCGGCCCGCCGTGCGTGGGGCCGTCCGCCGCCCTGCCGGGCCCGGGGAGCGGCGCTCCCTACAGTCTCATCCCGCCTTGTGAGATTCCCACAACCCGTCCGAAGCGGCAAGGACGGGGGCTGTGTTCAGAATGAGGAGTTACACTGCGAAGGAAACGAATGTCCAAGAATGATTTTCATGTAAAGTCTTGCTGTATATGTTGATCGCCTCTAGTGTTATTTCAGAATTCCTTGCCCAGCGCTAGGGGAGATTTCATTTTGCACCTGCTCAAGGTGTCTCCTTTGAAAACTGTTTCCGCCCCCCCAGGATGGCCCCTCTCTGCCGGCTCCTCTTTGGTGCTGGCCTCGCTCGCAATGTGCACACGTGAGCGGCTCTTTCCCTGACCCCTGACCCCTGACCCCTGACGCTGCTCCGGTCCCAAGTCGTAGCCAACAAGTGCTGTGTCCTGGAAGAGTCAAGCACTGCTCAGGTAGGACCCTGGAGGCTCAGTCCGTCCACGTACAGCACAGGAGGGCGAGGCTCAGAGGTAGCTGTGCTGTCCCTGGCAGTGACCTCGGGTAAGAAAAGCAAGTTTTACAGTACTGTGTGATCCTATGAATCAAAGAAGATAAACATAGTCAAAATATTCCAGTACTCTGCTTAGTACAGAGTTTGATTCTTCTTTGAAATGTTAAATTTTTTATTGCTCAAGATATCTTAGATGGTAAAATGAGGAGCTATTTGAGGACACATTCCCTTGCTAAACTATGTCTTCTAATCACTGAAATTTGGTAGTAAGCCCTGTAACATTTTCATTATTTATAAATAACAAGGTTTTCCCATTCATTTTATTGAGTATCCCAAGCTGTTTGGTGTCGCGCTTTTGAATTTCATATTAGGAAATTTACCTGGAGATTTCAGCACGTAGGATGATCCTACATACAACACTGAAACAAATTGTGGTATATCAGCTGCTAAGGAGAATATTGCTCAGCGAGACTTTGTAAGGTGTCTCGAAGAAGACTACTCAAGAACAGTCCACTGGGGGAGGACGGTGGCCTGGGCATCTGCAGGGTAGGAGGGCAGGGGCTCAGCTCCTGTCATGGACCGGCTAGTGGCAGCTTACAGCCAAGACAGAATACAGTTCGCTGGATAGGAAAGTCCTCAGAGAAAACACCAGTGGTGAGGGGCCCTGACAACACCCACCTGAGGCGGTTCTGCTGTGGACAGGCCAGAGTCATCGCCGGGTGACGGACCAGATGAGGAAACTGGGCCATCTGTGGGCGGGCAATCAGTGGCTCCCGCTACATTCTCTTCTGCTTCTGAGGAAAACCGGATTTCATAAGTCTGGACACAAGGAAGGCTCGGGAGCCTGGCCAGGGTTGGGCCAAGCCGGGACTCTTTAACCCACTTCCTGAGAAATAGAATTCAAATCTACAGAAAGTAATTGAGAGGAGGCGTAGGATGCTCACGAACACTCTTCCCCAAGAGGTAGGTCACTGTGGCTGAGGGCGGGACGTCTGTGGAGGCATCTTTATTAGTCCAGCCTGTGCGGACAGAATCACGAGCAGGAAGAAATCAAGACTGTCTCTCCCGGGGTGGTAACGGGAGGCTCCACCCAGAAAGCGAGTCACCCGTCCTGCGTGCCGTGGGACGAACAAAGAAGCAAAAACTGTCACGTGCAGATGTGCAGGCCCGGTAACCAGGGCAGGATTTGTCTCTTTCCTGAGCACTACCTCAAAGCCTCACGGGTTTTTACTCTCTTATTCCACTAACTCTTTTTCATCCTAAGAGTCTTCCTCCCAAGCCGTCTGGCCATCCTTCCGTGCCGGTTCATCCGTCGTGTTGTCACCGGTCTCCCTGACCCTGGAGCCAGCTCACGTGCTCCTCCCGCTCCGTGAGCGTCCCTCCCAGCAGCCCCATCTCCCTGGAGCTTCCGGTGAGGCCGGCAGCTGGCGGTGAGGTGCTGGGGTCCCTGAGGCCTGACTGTGACACGCTGCCTCGGGGAGCAGAAACCCGCTGACTGGAAAAACAGTGCTTCTTAAAGAGAACTTGCCAATGCTTCAGGCTTGGTCCCTCCGTGGCCCTGTCTAACACGGCCCCCAAACGGCGCATGTGCTCAGATGTGGGTCTTTGGGGGAAGGGCCGATCCTGCGGGGTTGATCCGCTGATGAGGACGGGCTCAGTGTTTCTGAGGAGTCTGGGTCCTTCCCAGGCCCTGGGCCTGACTGGGCCTCACCCAGAACAGCACGTCCTTGTCCTCGGCTCTTCTCCTCTCTGACTCTCTTCCTTTTCCCTTTGCGTCCAGCCACGGTGATTTTGTGCCTTGGGGCCAGGCAACCAGCGACGACAGCCCTGAAACCATGGGCCAGAGCAAACCTTTTCTCCTTCAGGTGCTGTGTGTTAGGCATGTTGTCCCAGCAACAGAACTCGGACCGGTGCGATCCCCAAACCTAACAGAAAGGGGAAACCCGCACACACAGAGCTGGACGTTCTCGTCACTGCCCCCTGGTATGCCTACGTTGCTACCTGGCACCTGCTCAAATTAACTGGGCATTCGTGTTCTCAAAACATTTTATATACACTATCTCATGGGTCCTTGTAATCCCTTCAATCATTTTATATATATAATATGTATATGCACATATATATATATAGATACTTATACTATCACACTGAGCATTGTAATCACTTTGAATAACTTTATATATAATATATATACACACACATGTATAATATATATATACACACACACGTGTAATCACTTTGTAATCTCCTTGCATGTGCTGCAGCATCATCTAAGCTACTTGCACTGTTTTTATATCTTGATAGTTTAAAATAAAATAGTAGCACTGTAGCAGATGCATTTGCATGTAACTCTTCCTAAAATTTTAATTATTGTGTTGGCATAAATTCTCAAAAATGTATTACTAAATCAGAGAATCTAAACATTTTGAAGCCTTCTGATAAAAACTGGCAAATTACTTTCCTAATGAGCTGTCGTGACCACGTTCTTGAGGAAAATAGTAAACAATTGAACCAGAAAGAAATAGTCTCATCACAAATTCAAATGAGCTTCACTCACAAAAGTTCAGTTCCATGTACAAACCCACAACTCTTTTCAGCCTTCTGGCTCACCGAGAAAGTTCCACTAGTCATTCACATGTCTGTACTAGGTCCATGTAAGTTTTCTGTTTTAATGCCATTTTTAAAGTAACAGCTTATGTTAATGAGATACTAAAAAAGCATATGTGTAATCTGTTTGGCCTTTAATAAACACTTGAAAATTTTTTTCCACTTACAAAAGATTTGAAAAATAGCTTTTAATATTAGGTTATTTTGCTGATTTTCAGATGTGAAATACAAATGGTTGTCCTCTTTAATTTGTCACAAAGTATGTTTTCACAGTTGATTTAATTGCTTACTTTAATATTCCTAAAATGAAATTTAATGATCATCTTTAGATGTTGACAATTGACAGATTGATTAGGACAAATTTTACTCAGAGCATGAAATAATTAAATGTTTCTTTTCCTGTTTTTCTCAACAGATAATTACCAGGTTATTAAAAAGCATTTTGTGGAGGTGCTATTTTTATTTTAGAGTGGTCAATAGATCTGAGTGAAAAAATTTTTAAAAAGCAGAAAATAGTTAAAACTAAGTAGCTTACTGCTTTTCAACCTTTAAACCAAGAAGGGCAGAAGGCACCATGTACCAAAAGGTGGCTAACGTTTAGCTACAGATGGCAGTTCAATCCCAGCTTTGCTGGTGATTAACTTATGACTTCAAATACATTGTTAAATTTTGCTCTTTCACTGTTTTTTCATCTTTCAGATAAATGAGGAAAATAACTGTAATAATTTTTAACATTGTAGGTAATTGTAGGTAGTATTATGATGTCCAAGTCAAAAGTGTGTTTTGTCATATTTTTGAAACAGAAAATGAACTGTAGTTTTCATTGCCTGAACTCAACACTGATGATTACACCCTAGAGACAATTTTATTTTCATTTGAATATGAGGGTATATAGTATGTGAGAACTGTTATCATCTGTGATTTATCAGTAGCTTTATTAAGCATAAATATATAAGTATTGCAAATTTGAAGAAGCTTTATCACCTATGTACTAGTCAGTTTCCTGTCACTGTAACAAAATACTTGAGAGTGACTAAGTTCATTTTATTTAGCTCACAGGTTGGATGCTGAAAGTCCGAGGTCAGGCAACCCCACTGTGGAGCCTCAGGTGAAGGTCAGCCACATCACAGGGAGAGCTCCTCTAAGAGCAGCAAACTCCTGTCAAGGCGGGAAGGCAGAGACTGACTCAGGATTGAGTCATTCTTACTGCATTCTGACTGACTCACTCTTACTGCAGTCAGCTCTCACAAGAGCTCAGTTTTCCACAAGAGCCACCTCAGTCCCTTCTGACGTCAGCTCCTCTGACGAGCTGAGCACCCCAACACCTAAGTCCTTGAAGAGCACACTCAAACCATATGCAAACTACAGGATACACTGAGTGTGTGTGTGTGTGTGTGTGTGTGTGTCCGTGTGTGATTGTGACAGTCCTAACCACAGTCATTCACTCAACTAATACTCACTTAACGTGTGCCTAGCATTGTCCAAAAAATCATGAATGAAGAAATGAAAGAAGAGGTTAAAAACTCTCACCTTTCTAGAACATATCTGCAAGCAAGGGAGAGTCGTTCAAATATAAATCACATTAAAAGGTGGTAAATGCTGAGGAGGACAATGGATACGAAAGTTTACAAAATTTTGGGTTACAAATTTATAATAGGAATCAAGGAAGAAGACTCAATAATTGTGACGGTTTAGTTGTGATCTGAACAAAGGGAGGAGCCAGACACGAGGTCTCTTAAGAGCTCTGCAGGCAAAGCACACAGCATGTGGCCGAGTCCCAGGTAAGCACATGCCTGGAAGACTCCCACACATCCTCTCATGGAAGACTCATCAGGATCGGCACATGTCAAACACCAGCAGTGGACTATATATTGCAGCTGTTATTATTAACAGTGTTTAGAATTAAGCCATTGAATAAATAATTTCTCATTTGAATCACATGTAGTGTATTTTCCTAAGAAAGGTTTCATCTCTCTTACTACATGTAAAGCTCCCCACTCTTCTGTATACAGTTCCGAAATTACTTATACATGATCAATGTTCACAAAATTTCCTCCATTGACTGGAGAAATGAACATGTTATTTTTCAGTAACTATTTATGTAGTTTTTACAGATTTGGCCTGATTCACTAAGCCATAGTTAACTGTGTTTTCTCATGCAGATTATAATTTGTAATGCCCTCATTAGCTCATTCATTAATTTTTATGATTATCTACAAGTATCATTGCTTAGTACAATATAAATATGGTAAAAAGATGCTATTAGTGAAAAGAGAGGGTTGTAAATCAGAGAGCTTGTTATATTGTCAGTCGAATTAAGAGATCTGCTACATTATGATACATTTCAACAAATCAATCCATCTGGCCCTGAATTTGACTTTCGTACATACCACTGCTAAGGGCTGACTTTGTATTAATAAGAAATTATACAGGTACAGTCTTGAGTATGTGTAACATTTCAAAGCAGTATTTTTTTTCCTGCTTATTAACTTCCAGAAGCGAAGGATATCCATAAAGTCAAGACCACTGTTGCCTTTAGAAACTGTAATTCACAACACTATTTGGGCAAAATATACTGAATGTTTCCTGGGCATCGCTGGCATCTGCTTTGCCCTACCAGTCTCTCTTAGAATAATACTGGGATCAAAAAGACAAAGATAGATCTCTTTGATTAGGATGAAAATTGGTTGAAGAATTACAGTCTGAAAACTAGATACCCTGTAGGCATAGTTCTGTAAATTACCAAGTTGTTTGGCTGCTTTTTAAAGTGTTTGACAAAAAAATCTTCATTTTACAGAGCAGAAATCTAAGAATGCAACCTAAATAATGTTTAAGACAAAAACCACATTTTTATGTTACTGTTCTGAGCATAGTTGCATGTAATTTTTTCTGCACCTAAAATTCCACACTAAAAAACTGAAATGCTGCAGGAGATTATTATTAATATGAAACAAACAAAGATTTAATTTTTTTACCATTAACTAAAGGACATGGTAATTGCATTATGTGAGAACACAATAAAAGAATGACAGGACCAATAATTTGGAAACATAAAAATGAAAACAATGAAAACAAAAACTAGCAACTATAAAGCCAGTTTCATGCAGAAAACTGCTAAGTAGAAAACAACTACAGATCAGTCATTAAGAAATAACCAGTCCCAAAGGACCCAAGAAAAATAAGTCAAGACAGAAATGATAATTAGAAAGCAAAGAATAAACAATCACAAGTCTAGCTTAGAAATGACAAGAGGTGGCTAGAGGTGCCCTGAAGACAGCGGAGAGCCGGGAAGGACTTTAGTGAGCCTGTGGGAGAGATCTGTAATCCCAACGGAGCCGGAGGCCGAGGCCAGAGGATCTAGGCCTGAAAGCAGCCTGGGCAACCTGGCAAAAAACTAAAATGAAAAGGGCTGGGGGTGTAAGAATGACATCCTGAGCCCAAAGGCCCTGGGTTCAATCCCAAGTGCACAGGAGGAAAAGAAGGATGGAGGGTAGTTTAGGAAGAAAGGAGAGTTTGGACTGAGTGGAAGAGCAGGTAGAACTGGCCCAGAGAAGGAAGGAACAGTCCAGGAAACACTTGGGTCCACAGCAAGTCGGACACATGTCTCCACCCTTCACACCCAGCCACACCGACCTGCCCACCGCGCCACCCTAGGCAGCTCATGCCACTTCTCTGTCCTTACAGGATCCCCTGGTAGCCTCCACTCTGGCCCTTCAGCATGGCACCCACTTTCCGAGCAGGTTGGAACTTTGCTTCCTTCTGGCGACTCTGCCTCCTGTGCACTATTCCCAGCAGGAGCCGCTGAGCTTCAGTCCACCAAGGCTTCCTCCACACATCTTCTGCTGACACATTCAGTGCAGTGCTTTATTGCCTTTGCTGTAACAATTGTTGAAAACCATGATTTTATTTTTTTATTGATGTCATGTTTACAGTGTGTAATGGCTGCATTTCTCATGAGGAGTTGGTACATGTACATTACACATCTTAATTCCTTTTGCTTTTGCTTCTCTTCCTCCCTCCTCTCCATCTTTGTCCCATTCCTCTTGCAAAATATCTATCTCTGTTTACTGTTGTTTTTTTATTTTACTCTTCAATTATTTATGCTTTGCATTTCTTACATAAGAGAACTATGCAGTATTTAAACTTTGTGTCTGATTCATTTTACTTAACATTATGATTGTAAGATGCATCCATTTTCTACAAATGACTCAAATATATCCTTATTTTTGCCTGCTGTGATCCTGATGGGCTTCCCTTTGTATGTGATTTTTTTTGTCTTTTCCCTAACTGTTTTCAGTATTTTGTTCTTTTGTTGAATATCTGGAAGCTGGATAATTATATGCCTAGGTTTTTTTTAATATTATGTCCATTTGGAGTCCTATGTGCTTCATTTATCTGTATGGCAATTGTTTTCCCTTTCCTATGAAGTGTTCTGCTATTATATCTGTGAACAGTTTTTTATGTCTTTTGCACTGTCTCCTGCTTTCTAGTGACTCCATTCAGTCTTATGTTATTCTGCTCTCTATCATCTATGAGCTGTTGGATTGATTTCTCATGGTCCCTTGCCATTTTCCATAATTGTACCTTCCCTGTTCATTGGCTGTGAGCCTGTCTTCTAGGTCTGAAATTTGGTCTTCAGCTTTATTCATCCTACTTCACAAACTTTTATTGGGTTTTTATTTACCTGGAACTCTGAAGTGGTTTAACAGGTTCCATTGCTTTTGCTATCTCAGATTCTATCATGCTCTTGAACTCCTCTTTAGTGTTATTAATCATATCTTTGGTGATTGAGCTTCAGTTTACTCTATTTCCCTTTTCCCTGGATTCTTCTGTGATGACGATCTTTTTATCTGAGCTTTTGTCTGGTTTCTGGGCAATGTTTGTTGCAAGTCTCTTTCTTCCTAATATTTGGATCCCTTAGGAAATAGCTACTTCCTGGGTTGTCCCCCTTGGATCTGTAACGGCCCTTAGCATTCTCAGTTTTGGCACACTGTGGGAGGTATTTAAACAGAACAATCACTTTATCTTTGTTGACATAATACAGTCAGTATCATCAACAGTATTAAACACAGCAAGGAAGTGATAAGCTTTGACAACTACTATTCTGATACCTTTAATCTCATGAGTTACATCTGTGATCATATGCCAAATTTTAGATTTAATCACAAATGTGTTTACAACATACAAGTCCTTAAATATAGCAGCAATACCCTTTGGGAATAAAAGGTCACTGGGCAGTTGGGAAGGTAGGGAGATGGGAGAGTAATAGATTAGAAATATGGTTGGAGGATTTCTAAAGATCACATAGACCTCGAGAACTTTAGAGATGCCAGAGCACAACAGAAGCAAAAGGGACCAGTGTAAGTCAGAACTAAGAACCATAGGAACAGACTTTGTATACCCTTTTACAATAATACAGAAAGAAGAGAATTTAGGAAAGATTGAAACCCTTTTACTTCTAGGTATTGATTCTGACTAGAGTACAGGAGAGGGTGAGGGAACAAGAGAATAGGAGTAGCCAGCAGCAGCAGGCAAACCAAGACTATTTTCCCTCTTCTGTAAAAATGAAAGCAGTTGAGAGGAGAAGAAACCTGAAGTTGGACAGATTCAGCAACAGCAGAGTAGAGAAATAGAAAAACAAAATTAGATCAGAGCAAAGAGAAGAAAAGAGTAACAACCACAACCACAACAACAAAAAAAAGCTAAAAATGCTATCAAAATTGCCCTTCCTTGTGTGGATCTGTTGTCTCCTGTAGTCACAGGGGGACAGCCATCATATCTTGTCTAGGTTCTGAGTACAGTGCCTGAGTTGAGCTTAATGAGCCCCTACAGGATTGAACCCTGCAAGAGTCCAGGATCTTCTGGGTGGGACTGACTCATCCAACTCAACAATGATTGTAGTCAACAGCAATCCCTCACTCTTCTAGTGAGTGTTTTCTTTGATGTAGTGGACTGGGTGGAAGAACTCACTGAAGGCCTCTGTCTAGGTTCCAAGTACCACAGCTGCATTTATCCAGTGTCCCCAGACAAGCAGGTGGTGTCTCTGGAGGCTCTTCCCCATGCAAGGGTCCTGGGCAGATTGGCCCACAAGGAAATGGAGATTCCAAGGTCTTCTGGTCTTGCCCTAGTCATAGAAGAACAGCAGGCCCAACCGCTGGTCAGTGGCACCCAGCTCCCTTCTTGCTGAAACTCGCTGACTTGCTGAGACTCACTTGCCTGGTCTGTCTCCGCGGCCCCCTGGTGTGGTCCCAGCAGCACAGAGCTGCAGGCCCGGGTGTTGGTCAGTGGCGCCCAGTTCCCTTCATGGGATTCGCTCTGCCACCTCTGCCGTGCCTTACTTGCCCAGTGTCTGAGAGGATAGATTATGTTTTCAGCACAAAAAAATAATTATTACATGAGATAAAAGTATGTTAATTAGCTTGAATTATCTATTCTACAATGTATACTCAAAATAATATGTTCCAGGTGATAAATATATGCAACTTTTGTCTGTGTTAAATGAAAAGGTAATACTGCTCTTTTATTTTCTGGTTTAAAGACTGCTGGACTCCACTCAAACCACACTCACTATAAAAGTTTACAGAATGCTTTTCATCACTACACTTTCAAAACTTAGGTATGTTGACTCTGTTGTACCCATGCAGGGAAAAGCAATGCTGGTCAGCTTTTGCCTTTACAAACCGCTCTGTGATCATTTCTTCTCACCTTCAAATTAATACAAGAATTCCCAACCACATGTTTGCTCTATCCAATTACACTGGGTATTTATACTGACAACTCATACATATATTAAATTAGGACATGTCTACCTGATTACAATATCATTTAACAGAGTAACACAACAGCTTGTCTCAGTGGTATTTAATAAACCATATTTACACAGTCTGAGGAAAACAAGATTCTGATGTGTCATATTATTTTTATAAGGACATGAAAATAAGCATGCATTCTGTTTCTATTCATGAGAGGGAATTGCACCATGAAAATGAATTCCACTGAAAACGAAAGCACTGGGTATTTTGTAGACCTTTTGATAGAGGAAAATTATACTTCAAGATTAACTACTAGCAAACTAGTATTATAAAATTTTACTATATTAATAAAATAAATTTTTATTTTCTTAGAAATAATAAGCATCCAAGTCTGAATATCCAGATTTTTTAACTTCAAAAACCTTCACTCTTGGGTTACATGAGGATACCAGTTTATTCACAAGGAGAGGCCCATCAAGGGGAAGTGATCTGACATGAGTAATTAAACAAATGTTTCAGTATCAGGTAAACCTGAACGTCAGCTCTAGCTGTGCTGGTGTTACCAGCCTTGGGGAAGCTCCTTGATCTCTTAGGGGCTCGATTCCTTCACTCACAAGTCGCTGATGGGGAAAATCCCTGTTTTCAGGAGTCGCTACAAAAATTCTATGAGAAAGGAAGAAAAGAGCTACACAGGGAGGTTTTCTTCAACTCATCTCAACCACTTCTGTTCCCGTTATAATTGTCATTTATTGTAATAAATATTGACATAATTAAAAGATATGTTATTATTACAAGGAACACGTAAGGAAGCAACTTGATAAAAATGTGAAGAAAAATGCTCTTTTAAAGCTGTATGTTTGAGTGAAAGATAAAGCAGGTTCAGCGTGTGGGGAGGTTGACAGTGCTGGTGAGATCAGTCCAGCAGCCAAGACACAGTCTAACAAAGTCATGAACCTTAATGTAGCCAGTTTTCCTGATTAGTTAATGTGTTTATCATAGGAAGGATACAGACAGAGCTAAGCATATGGCTAAGAATTGTTGTGGACACCACATCCTCAGAATCATTCCATAAAACTTGACAATGTATATTTTGCAAAGAAATACCTGCAGTTCAAAATGACCGACAGGCTTGTTCAGAAGTCACACAGATGGTCAGTTGAAGAAGCCAGAATTAAAACCCAGGTTTCTCCAAACCAGAAAGAAGCTCTTCAGAGGACTTTTTCTGAATGCGTGAAGCCATGACCTTAAAGTTAGAAATCCTGAGTGTGAAATGGCAAGTCTCAGGAGAAAAGTTAAAGACCCAAAGCAGGCTTTCGTGTTTTACTTAAATATATTTTTCCTTAAAATGCTTATAATTTATGACACGAGGTGTAAGATATTGTATTAGGCTCACACTTTCTATTTTGATGTCACAAAACCTTGTGAGCTGAGACTGCAAGCTTCACATCCTCTAGGTATGTGCATTCTGCAGTGTGACGGGCGATCTCCCAATGGACACAGAAACCACCTGAAATTCAGTGACTTTCCACATATATGTCCTTAGGCAACTAGACTGAGTGTGCCAGAGAGATGTTTCTATAGCAGTGGAAGTGAGCGAGATCTCAGCAGCATGACGAAAACCATCAATAAGATCCAGCGCACTATTTCTTCTTAATCACTCAGAGGCGAAGTCTGTGCCCAGGTTGTCCCCTGTGTCTCATGTCACATGTCGGTAGCTGTCAGCCCTTTCTATGTGTGCGGACGTAATGAGTGGCGTTAATATAAAGCAGACTTCTTCGTGGACTTCCCTAGGTGGGCAATAGAAAGACTCCTATCTATGGATGACGGCTTCTCTCTTACGTATCACAGCTTCATCATGATACATAAATACAACCTATCCTAAGGCATATGGAATTTTAAATATTTTTTCAGTACTAATTTATTGAGCAACTTCAAATCACTATGAAATATTCACATTTGAAAATTTCTGTTAATTCCATTAGCTGTTACTTTATTTATTTATTTATTTATTTATTTATTTATTTATTTATTTATTTATTTGAGACAGGGTCTCACTTTGTAGTTCAGGCTGGCTCTGAGCTCACTATGGAGCCCAGGCAAGCTTCAAACTCAGCAATCCTCCTGCCTCTGCCTCCTGAGTGCTGGGATTGCAGGCGTGAGCCCCCACGCCCGGCACTGTGGTATGCGGTCTTGATTGTTGGTGGGCGTGAGTCTCCACGCCCAGCATCGTATGTGGTTGCCAGGGATCGAACTCAGAACCTTGAGCTTGCGAGGCAGGCGCCAGAACCACTGAGCTAACCCTCTGGCCCCATTAGCTGTTACTTTTAAGTCGCCTAAGAGGATTTCCAGCTCAGAGAGATAGCTATTGTAAGTTGTGAATTGCACAGCCAGGGTTACAAGGAATAGCTTGTTCCACACTTCATCTTCATTCTCCAGAGCATCTTAACACTGTCTTTCCAAGGGTCTGATTATAGTTTAAAATGAGATAAATCTTGAAAGAAAATATTTTGGAAGCAGTCCCTCTCTTCTTTTCCCACACCGGCCTATGTCTCCCTAAGGCAACTTAAGCTGAAGCTCAGCACAGGGGCTAAAATAGTGAACTAGGCCTGCAATTCAGGTGAATGAGCCACTCAGGCTGCTTGGCACTTCTGGGCTCTCAGTGACCTGCTGGCACAGTCCCTGCTGTGCTTGCTACGGGGCAGGAAGAGTGGATGGGTGTGGCTCTGCCACAGTGAATCTGCTGGATCTTGGAGCTACTGACTCTTCACTGTATTTTTTTTTTTTTGAGACAGGGTCTCGCTTTGTAGTTCAGGCTGGCCCTGAGCTCACTGTGCAGCCCAGGTAAGCCTTGAACTCAGCAATCCTCCTGTCTCTGCCTCCCGAGTGCTGGGATGACAGGCGTGAGCCACCACGCCTGGCACTGTGGTCTGTGGTATTGATGGCTGGTGGGCCTGAGTCTCCACGCCCAGCATTGTATGTGGTTACCGGAGATCGAACTCAGGACCTTGCACTTGCGAGGCAGGCGCTGGAACCACTGAGTTAAATTTCCGGCCCCCTCACTGTATATTTTTATGAAGCTACTATTCTTTCTCTTACTGTTTCTTCTTCTTTGTCTTCCTCCTCTTCCTCTTCTTCTTCTTCTTTTCCTTTTAATGCCAAGATGAATTAATGCTGAATTGTCTAAGTGTTGACATCACTGAATATGAAGGTGTCACTGTAAAATGAACCATAGCAAATTCTTAATAAGCAACCTTCACAAAGAGTTAGTTTTTGGCATTTCGATATAGACTTATCAGTCCATCTGTGCTAAAAGAGATAAAAGATAAAGCAGTAACTTGATTGATATTAAATGTATTTTAGCCTTTCCTTTAATGAATAATCATATCGCATGACTTTTTTACTCCTTGCTAGTAGGAAAATTGGAAAATAAATTATGTAAGATCAGAAAATTTATTTCTAAAACAATAAACTGGCCTGAGAGCTAAAGCTTAAAGTGCCATTTGGAGGAAATTTATAACCTGACTTCCATGAAAACTTCAAAATCAGTTTTGTGTCTGAGAACATTTTTTAGTAACTGTATAAAATGTATCAAACTTATTATTTTATAGTAATTTTGTTTATTAAAACCAGCATATCTTAGAGAAACCACTTACTGGGTAAATATGATAGCTTCTTTAAGAAAGAATATAAGAACTCAATTTATGATGATTATTATAATTTATATTATCTTGAAAACAGAAAGACAAAAAATATACTAAGTTCAAACCTACTGATTTTTTTCTCTTCCCAAGTACTGTGTAAAAGCTCATTGGGTTTTGCTTCAAAATATATATAAAGACTGAAATTTGAAGACATTTTTATCAATTTATATTCCATAGAAGCTACCTGCATGATTAGAGGATACATAGAATAATCTGATATAAATTTTGGTCTTATATTTCTTGCTATAAATAACTTATAAAAGTACCTCATTAACTAACTTTATGAGAGTATTCCCAAGAATAGTTATTCTATATCACAGTCATTCCATAATGTTAGATTTGACTTTGTTGTTGCATGGATAATTATTTTTGCAAATTACAATTAATAATACAAATGTTTCAGCATTTTATCTCTATATATATCTTTCTCATTACAATTGTACCTTTATGTGTAACTGGTCTTTTTAGGAGTAGATTCCATAGCCCTAGGATATCTAGATTCTCGTGAATCTCGCATTCAGTCCCTAAAGAATTCACTTTTCCTTGTGGCTGAATAATCCTTCATTGTGTAGCTACATGCCGCATGTTCTTTATTCACCCATTGGCGTGTGTCTACACCGTTTTCACAGATTAGCTCTTACGGTTGGGAATACTATAAACAGGAGCACACACACACCACAGTAACATGCTGTCTTTGATACTTTAGGAAATATACCCAGCAATGGTATCGCTGGATCAAATGATAGTTCCACCTACAGCCTTTTGAGGGATTCCCATGTTGATTTAAGTAGCAAATGGACTAGTTACAGTACCGCCAACAATGTAGGTGGGTTTATTTGTCACAGGATCCTTAATAGCCTTTAGGCTTTTGTGATTTGCATTTGTGATGGTAGCCACTCTGCTTGGGGTGAGGTGAAATCTTAGAGTACGTTTGGTTTGCGTTTTTCCTAATGTTCACAGATTTGAACAGTTTTGCATACACTTACCAACTAGCCTCTCTTTGAGAAGTATCCACTCAATTCATTTGCTCATTTTTAACACGTTATTTAATTTAGGGAGTAGCTTTTGCTAGTTCTTTGTATAGTCTAGGTATTAATACTTCACTAGAAAAGTAGCCAGCAAAGATCCTCCCCCATTCTGCAGGTTTTCTCTTCACGTTGTTTCCTTTTCAGGACAGAATTTCCTACTTCGATATAATCTCATGTATTGTTGGCCTGTTTCCCAGTGCTATTGTTCCAGAAGTCTCCCTTTGCCTATGGCTGTGTTTTCTGTATATTATCTCCCTGTAGTTTCGAAGTTTCTGATCTTATATTTTTACCTTAAATCAGTTTTGATTTGGTTTTGACACCGGGTGAAAGATAAGGTTCTAGTTTCAATCTCCTGCAATGAATACCGTTTTCACGGCCCCATGTATTAAACAGGTTCTTTTTTCCATATATGTCGAACTGTTGCAAAGAAAAAGAAATCACAGAGCTGCAGGTGCACAGGTTTGTTCCTGTGTTGCATACTTAGTCTACATGCTTATCTCTGTGGCACAACAAAATCATGTCACTTGCAGGAAAATGGACGGAACTGGAGAGTTAGCTGTTAAGCAAAATAAGCCAGACTAGAAAGCTAAATATTACATTTTCTCCTATCTGAGAAGCTTGAGCTATAAATAAATAAACTAATTAATTAATTAATAGGCTAGGGCAAACTAAAAGCGGACTTTTGGAAATCAGAAAGGTGATCAGGAAGAAGGGGAGCAAAGAGAGAGGTCAGGAAGGGGCTTGAAAATGATAGATACGGTAGTACCTCAGTTCATGACCAGAATCATGGAAATAATTAAGTTAATGAACTGAGGTAAACATATGTTACACACTATTCTGTATTAGCAACGTGCACTAATTAAAAATAATTGTTCTATGTAATAGTTATTAATTTCTATACTTACTGTATTTGGTTTTTATGATGTTAGATGAATTAAATTATCTAAGTCTCAGTTGCCTAAACTTCTCTGCTCTAATCCACTAGCAAATCCTGTTGATCTACATCATATATATTTAAAAGATCTACCCCAAACCAAAGCTTATGTATATCGGGGGTGGAGGATTACAGGGTGAGCAGGACAATGGGAAAAAATGAGAATTAAATTGTGTCATATACTGGTACAAATTCTTCAATATTGTGTGCGATCGTGATGTGTATATATAATGTACCAATAAAGATTCAGATTAAAAAAAATCAACCAGGCCAGGGATTTAGCTCAAGTGGTACCTCACCTACCTTGGAAGCACAAGGGCTAGAATTCGATCCCTGGTACCGCCAAAAAAAAAAAAAAAAAAGCATTAAAAAAATCCACCAAAAAAATGGGAATAATCAAATACCAAGTGCTCATGTGCCCAGAAAACAGCTTAAGAAATCAGTCATTAGAAGTAAAAAGCTGTGATTGTTGCTTTCCGATATCCTCTTCCTTCTCTCCTGAGGTGTTTCCATCCTGAATTTAGTATTTTTTATTTTCATTCGTGTTTGTTAATTCTAACTACTTACCACTGTGGTCATAAAAGTATGGTGACTTTTGAAAATCGGTATCAAACTGTATTGAGAGTTCTGTGATTCGTATTTTCCTCTCCAACATGTGTTTTTGAGGATGTGCAGGGTAGCTCTACCTCTTCCACTTTCGCTCTGTGACGTTCAGCTGCAGGAATTCATTACGCTGTTTATGCCATTCGGTGATGGATGCTTGAGCCATTGTCACCTATTTACTATTACCATAGCATGGAAATGAATGCTATTGTTCATATTTCTTTTGGCAAATGTGTAAGAGTTTCTCTGAGATAATATGCCTAAATTGAAAACATTGAATTTATGGAAAACACATATTCAACATTATGGGCAAATAGCTCCCCAAAGTGTTTGCATCAACAGATACCAGCTTAACAATTTCTGAACTTCTCATGGTGCATTTATTTGTCTATTCAATAAACATATATTTCGCACTCAAGTGGCAGACATGTCTAGAAATAAAGTATAGCAGTAAACCAAGTATGTATAAGTCTCTGCCTAATATGAGTAACAGATAATAAAGCAACAGAAATGGAGAAATAAATGCATAATACCTCACATGGGAGAAGTTTTATAGATTAAAAATAAAGCAAGAAAAATAGTTCTAAGATAAGAAATACCATTTTAAAAACAGGGTTCAAGAAAAACTGCACTCAGTTTGATACTTGAGGAAAGAACTGAAGTGAGTAAGAGGAAAAACCATTCATTCTCATCAGTACAGTGATACCATACTTCTTTTTTTTTTTTTTTTTTTTTTGAGACAGGGTCTCGCTTTGTAGTTCAGGCTGGCCCTGAGCTCACTGTGTAGCCCAGGCAAGCCTCGAACTCAGCAATCCTCCTGCCTCTGCTTCCCAAGTGCTGGGATTACAGGCATGAGCCACGCCCGGCAGTACCATACTTCTTAATTTGTGTTGAATGAATGGAGGTAAAAATGGATCTCACTGAGATTTTTAATTTTTTTCTAAACATAAAGCATATCTGCATGTCAGTTTTCCAGTTAAGTATTTTTATTGTAAATTATGATTATGTCATATTCAAATTATAATTTCCAATAGAAATATTTATATAATTTACAGTCAAATACTTATATAATTTGCAATACATATATATATGTCATCTCTGGTATCTTTAGGGGGATTCCTATAGTCATTCTGAGATGTATGGAGAAAAAAGACTAGGTCTTGAGTCCTTCAAAGGGTGTCCCCGAGAAGAGTCCCACTGAGTCCTCAGAGCATTCCTTCTGAGACTTAGGTACTGGGCAAATGTTTCTGCCTCAAGTGGCACCAGTGCCCTCTTCTCTGTTTTTTGTTTGTTTGTTTGGTTGGTTGGTTGGTTTTTGGAGACAGGGTCTCACTTTGTAGTTCAGGCTGGCCCTGAGCTCACTATGGTGCCCAGGCAAGCCGCCGCGAACTCAGCAATCCGACTATCTCTGCCTCCCCCTCCTCTCTGTTTTTTTCCTTAGAGCTCTTCAAACTCTGGGGCCCACTGTGACTTGCAGAAAGGTGTGAAGTCCCTAGGGACTCTAATCAGCGACCTAACAAATATCAATCACTTATATTTATTGCACTTATAAAAATTTGGGTACTTTGGGCAATAGGGATAGAAATTGTTTGGTTTTTTTTAGCATGTAAGACAGAAAACAGAAAAAAAAACCTTTAGAAGTTCAAAGTACATGGATAGTTCTGCTTTTGCATACTTAAAACTGCTTGAGTTTACATTCACTGGCAGTTTGTTTTGCTCAGTCCCTGACATATATGCTTCTAAACTACTTGATTATCTGATAAAGGAAACAATGAAAGGATCTAACCCAATTCAGTCCACAAACAGAGAAAAGGTCTATATGTTCCTTAAAAACAGAGGCTTAGCTCTTGTCTATAAAAGTGAGGTTATCTACTGTCCCAGAGGTCAGCTGAAGACAAGAAAATAACACAGTAGAATCATGTGACTAAGCAAAATGGCCGACAAACATGGTGGAACCATCTGAATGACTCACATAATCAACTAAAATGGCTACCAAACAGAGTAAAACTGTGAGGTTGGCCGTGAGAATGAGCCCAAAATGGCTACTGAACATGGCAGAAAGATGGACTGGGCTGAAACAAAGCCTAAAGAACACAACTCACAGGGATACCCAGAAATACAAGGCCACCTAGGAGCAAGGTGAAGATGAGACTTCAGCCACAGGTAGCCTCCCAAAAGAATGAGAAAGCTGAACAAAGTGTCAGGTCAAACAAAAATATGAGGGCAAAAAAATAATGCTAAACTCTGTACGTTCATACACATGAAACTTGAATGATCAGTGTTTTGAGCAGGATAATAACAGTTGCTCTGGCAACTCTTTGCTGATTCATACCCACAACGAGTGACTCAAAAATGGGAAGAGAAGAAAGAAAGTGGGGGAAAACTTGCGGCAGACCCATGGGCTTCTCTTACTGGCTAGAAAAACGCAGAAGCCATGCTCTTCCCCTTCCCTCTTCTCCATGGTGAGACGCACGAGGAACCTGTTCCTCCATCCCTGAGAAAACTTCCCGAGTTCCTCCGCTTCCATCAGTTTTCACACTGTCCAGATCCCTTCCTTTCCCCAGCCATGAACGCTAGAGAAAGAGTTAAGATTTGAGCACTCCAACAGACGACAGCCCATCCTGGGGAAAAGGAGCAAGCTTCCCTAGGGTAAGAGAGAGGAAAAGAAAAAATTAAACCAGTCCTGCTTGGTTTGAGTCCACAGACTTCAAAAAGAGAATCAACCCCGTACCCAAAGGCCTTACTTCCCCCTAACTGGCTTTGCCAAAATTGTTACTAAGTTCTGAGGTGCTGAGCACTCCTCGTGGAGATGCTTCCTAGGTTCTTGCTGTTGTGAACAAAGAATTGGTCAACACAAGTGAAAAAAAGTAGTGAGGTTTTATATTTAGTGAAAAGGAGTAAAAAACATGCTTTGCAGGGTTTATAAGAGTCAATTAAAACAAAATGAAATGTGCACTGCAGGGTGAGAGTGGGCTATTCTGAAAGAGAGCACAGTAGCAATGAACTTTTGTCGTGATAAAATTTTTTTTTAATTGAATTCTTTATGGGTACAATCCAGCAGTGAACTTTTGTATGCCCCACTCCCAGGCTGATGTCAGAGCCGGGCCATCCTATAAAAACCCTGCTCCATTTCTGGCAAGAAGAATGGAAGATAACACATTCTGATTGGTTCCCTGTGCAGGGATGGGGAGCTGCTTTCTTGAGTATGCGTCCTTGATCTCTGCGATCGAAAGGTCACACCCACTTGGCCAGCCTCTTTGCCACACTCCGATCTCCTAATCATGTGACTAATTCGTTGGCAATTACAAGGATCTGTCTGTGAGGCGTTTTCATCAGTGCAGTTCTTTGGAGCTCTGGAATTCTTAAAATGAGTCAGATGGAGAGAAAGTTAGATAAAGATTCTTTAACGATTCCTATGGTGTTACTTCTGTGGAGCTACATTCAAGTGTTCAGTATGCTTCTCTCTCAGAATACGATGAGTTCATTTCAGGGTTCATTCAGCTACTTAACCTCTCTCCTCAAGTACGTTAGTGTTTCCAGGATTCCATATAGTTGAAGACATTTTAAACCTCTCCTTTTGGTGCCTCTTCTTTTCCTGACTTTAAAATAAATAAATAAATAACTGGGGAGTTGAGGTGGTCTTCATAATTTTAACAAACTGAGACCTTCAATGTGGAATTCATTTATTCACTCATTCTATACATATAAATAAATACTGAATGAGTTCCAGTGTTGGTATAAATGGAGAGAATCTGTGGGCCATGCTTTAGACACTGGCTTCAATCTTCAGCACCCCCCCACACACACACACACACACAAAATTTTTGATAAACAGAGGACACAAATAGTAAAATAGGGATTTGAAATCCTTGCAGCAAAAAGGCTTATATTGTTCAGGGAGATTTTTTTTTTAAATAATAAAATGACCATATATAAAATTAGGTAGTAAGAAGGCAGAGTAATGGGACAGAGTGACAAGAAGGTTGCTATTTTAAATGTGTTACAGAACCTTACAACTGGGTTTTCCTTGTGTCACTTCACAAGGCTCAAGAGCAAATCCGGAGTGTTCCATGACTCACTGGAAAGGCAGTTTTCCACTCAAAACTCTTGTTGAATTATTCACTCCTGTCCTTTCTCTATTCTGTTTATATGACTCAATTTCTATCTGTATATTTTCTATATTTTAATAGCAAATCTTCAGTCTATGTTGGTATGCATATACTTTGTCTTATATTTCCTAAATATGTGCCGATTTGTATACACCATATAATTCTGTGTTCCTCCATCTCCTCAAGTGTGCATGTGCTGGGTATAAAAACAGTGTGTACACAAACATGAAGGCAAGTCACCCAGAACTTTGTACACACAGAGCATAAATGAGTAATACAGAAAAGATGAGGGTTACAACTACGCTAAGCATTGCTAGATATTTATAAAAAATTCTGTTAAATTTATTTTCTCTCACTGGAAAGCCAAACCCTGGTAAATCCAGATTCAGACATGTTCTGGGTCAGCTGTGCTTGTGTTATCTGTGAACAAATATCCCAGACATAGAATTTTGACACTACTATCAATTGAATAAATTAGACTTCTAAATGATTCTTGATATAAAAAGACAGCAATCATAACACTGATGCCCATTTTATACTGGTCCTGTTCAATCAATACCACATACCACAGTGCCTGGCATGGTGGCTCCCGCCTGTCATCCCAGCACTCGGGAGGCAGAGGCAGGAGGATTGCTGAGTTCGAGGCTTGCCTGGACTCCATAGTGAGCTCAGAGCCAGCCTGAGCTACAAAGCGAGACCCTGTCTCAAAAAATTAAAAAATAAAAAATAACTGATGAGTAGAAGTTTGTACAGAATAGTTTAAAACACTGCCATCCACTCATGAGCATTGTATAATCACACTATCTTTTAAAAAATCTACTCCTTGTAGCACTCAAACAATTTCAATGAAAACTCTCCAACTTCTTTATCTCCCTGGCACAGTGGTTTTTCAATTTTTTGCTTATTTTTACTTATATGCATAAATACATATTTAAGAGCACAAGAGTTATAGGCTATTTCTAGTGTCCTGCCTTTTGCTTCTCATTCCAATCATAAACTCTAGCCAATAAGCATCTTTAAAAAGGTGGCACCGAGATAAAGAGCCTACGGAAATACTTTGATTATTAGAATATAGGCAGCTGAAAAGTTAAACCAATCCAAACAATTCAGTGAGAACATTTTCACCCTTGCTTCTTGCTATTTTGAAGATGTTATAATTATAGAATAAAAGAACGGTATTTGTGGACATGCCTGTAATACAAGAAAGAATGTGACATTAAAATATTGTGTGAAGTATTTCAGAGGCAAAATGCATGATCTGTGTAAGATTCCAAAGCAAGTTAGGGGCACGTGCTCGTCTTTGTGGAGCTGTATGCTCTTCTAGAGGAAAAGCATTACGACTCAAAGTCTGGAGACAAAAATGGCATTCGGCAGTTGTTTGTGGACATGAGGAAGGAAAGTAGGCGTTCTAGAATCTGTCCGAAGGTCTGCACCCGCGGAGCAAGTGCTGCCTTGGTCACACCTCTGAAGAAAACCCTTCCAGATAAACACCACCTGTTACACAACCCCCTAAGCCCAGGCCAAGCTCAATAATTCGTTGTCCAGAAATCTCAAGTTTGTACATTTTCACAGTGAAAGATACTGTTCTAGGAGACATAGTTGGCTTTCACTTCAGTCGAATGTAATTGAGGCAGGATCCTGTCTTTGCGCATTTGTTTATTCATCCAAAGCACTTTGAACAGTGTCTCTTACAGAGTAAGTGCAGGAGAAATACTTATTGAACACATATTGAGTGAAATTATGGACACAAATTTTACTTTCAACTTTTCCCTGATGGCCAATTCATAAAACTAAGACAACCAGTCAGAGTCATAGACCAAATTCTTTTTAAAAGGATCCTCTGAGAGTAAGTCTAATACAGAGAAAAAACACAAAACTGAAAGTCAAGACACTTGAGTTATCTGCTAATAATGAGTCATAACACAATGGTCAGACCACTTCACCTCTCCGACATCTTCCTGGGACCAACATCCTTTCTAGTTCTCAAATTCCATGAATCTTTTCTCGACCATTTTTATAAATCTAAAAAGCTCATGGAAGGCTACCCAGCCTTTCTGTGTATTCTGTTATCTCTATAATGAAGATAAATCATAGATGATGTGGAAGATTAAATGAAGAAATATAAGTCTAAAAAATCTTTGCAAGTTTTCTAATGATAACATTTATACAAGATTGAGAAACAATGTGACCATTCCATTCAATTAGTAATATTTTCCTTTCCTATAAGCTTGCAACTTTTATAATACAGTGCAAATATTTCAGACTAACGTAAGTGCTATTAACAAAGTATATTTAAGGTTAATTTTCCTTTATACAAATCTAGCTAAATTCTATTCCTATTGGGTTCAACCTACTCAATGCAGTCTTGTAAGTTTGGTAAAGATAAATCAAAGAATTTAATTAAATTCCTATGAATTAAGCAATTGAAAAATTGTAACGTTATCTTTTTTTCTAGTCTTGGATTAGAATAAAACCAGAAGACAGTTTTTTGTTAAACGGTAAAATTTATTTCAATCCAAGTGAATTTCTTTTCTCAAATGCAGAAGATCTGTGAGTGCTCTAGGGTCTTATCTTTTTATAAGTAAAGCGGATTTTTTTTCTGGCCCATATCATGCCTATTATGGCATTTTAGATTTTCATTCTCCATTCACAGTAGTGCTTCCACCTCTCTCAAGGCAGTGCTATATATGTTCAATTTTAAAAATGACATTAGTCAGACCCAGAGAGAGATTGGGTTTTCTACCATGAGCCCTACTCTTGTATTATAATTTGATTGAAAGAAGTAAAACTGATGGTGATGTTGCACTCATCCATCTCTATCCGTAAAGGTGAACATTGACCCTGGCACACACGCTCACCTTGCTCTGTTAGTCTAAGTGTGATTCGCAAGAGTTCAGCTACTAGATCAAACACACTGTGCATGGACAGTGAGTCCTCACAGATGGAAAAGCCATCATTTCCCAGGCGTTTTTGGACCGGCTGATTGGCCCCCTGACGTTTCCACTTTCTCAGCTGCTGTTTTCCTTCCTCATTCAAATTTCAGGCCTCTCTCTGGGGTGTCAGCTACGATCTCTATTCTCGAGTTGCATGCTTGACTTCCCACATTCCCGTGTTACCGTTAGGTGAAGTAGATTTCATCATGAGATCATTAGAGAACTGTTCTCAGGGAAGGAAGTCTGTCCTGCTTCTGACTAGAATATTTGACTTTCATGATACAAAAGCAGAAAGTCTGGAAGCCAGAAAGTTAGGTCCCTGCCAAAAGAAAAGAAAAGCAAAGACAACAAGAAGAGGAGAAGCAGCACAATAAAGAGAACTGTCCATCATGGACAGTGCATCCCCAGTAGGAGTCCTCTAATTTATCCTAACAGGCAGCTTCAATCAACTTTGGTATAATATTAATAAGGACACAGAACACTTATTGTGTATCAATCAAGTTCTTAGGGGATCCAAAAAATTTTACATCTATCTGCCTACTAAAATTTCAGACCAAACATGCTAACATCCTGTATAATGAACTAATTTAATGTGCCTTCCTTTTATTTCCTCTAAACACCCTCTACATAAAAGAATGATTAAACCAGGCGTGGTGGCTCACGCCTGTCATCCCAACACTCGGGAGGCAGAGGAAGGAGGATTGCTGAGTTCAAGGCTTGCCTGGGCTACATAGTGGGCTGAGGGCCAGCCTGAACTACAAAGCGAGACCCTGTCTCAAAAAAAAAAAAAAAAGAATAATTAAATGGTCAGGAAGTGAATACAGAACAAGAGGGCAGATAATAGTTAAAGACTTACTCGAAACTTTCTGCCTATCAGATACTGTACTAAGAACTGAGTATAAACTGAGATTATTTTAATTTACAAATTAATATCTTTAACTGGACCTTCTTGCAAGAAGTGAACTTCAACCACTTTCCTTTGGGATATTACTTAGTTCCAAGAGAGCCAGTAAACATGTCATCTCTTTTTTGCGAAAAAATCAAAAGGGCAAAAAGAAGAAAGTTTAATCATTTCATAGTAATCTCTTAAACTGTAGAGTTCCACATAAACATAATATTATAAAACTCTCTACAACTACCAAGATAAATGTTGCCTTTGATGGATTTATAGGCCTCTTTGAGTGCTTTGTGTTCACAGACAATGGTAAGAGCAACATATTTTTATTTTTTATTAGCTTTTAGTGAACAATCTGTGGGATTTATGGGATAAACAAGATGTAATGTTTGCAGTCTGAGTTCTGCTACTAAAACAATCCTCAAGCCCTTCTTCCCTCTCCAATTTTAAGAGTTCAGATCATTATGATTACATTATATTATTCACTGGAGTCTTACACAAAACCAAAGACTATTTTCACTAGCAGATGGCAGTCACACTTTGTTGAGTATGGAACTTTGTAAGCTGTATTTTGAAAGTTGTTCTTAGTATTTTTTAAACTAACAATGATTTGACTAAATTAAATGGAAATTCAATTAATATTAGCTCAATTGTTTGAAGGAAAAGAATGGACTCCAATAATGTATGTTAGATAATGGATGGATTCACATCCTAAAATATAAATTGGAGACATGTTTTCATCAATGTAAATTCTCTGGATTCATGTTGTCACCTGGGCTCAAGCAGTAGTAACTATGAATAGAGAGTCTGCACGCTTGTGTGTGTGTGTATGTGTGTGTGTGTGTGTGTGTGTGTTTAGGGATTTGACCCACAGTTTTCTTGCTGATGTACATCTCCAGCCCTTAATTTTTATTCTGAGTGTCACTAAGTTGCCAGGTTGCCCAGACGGGGCTCAAGCTTGCAATCTTGCCTCACCTCCCAGAATGCTGGGATTGTAAGTGTCCACCAGCCTGCCTGACTGTACTAATCCAGAAAACTCTGGTTTAATGGCCACAAATATCCTGATACAATAACGGTGTGGGGGTGTTCAGTCCTGCAGTCCCTACTCAGGAAGCACAGATTTAGATGCCAGTTTTGCCCCTGACCGCTTATCAAACTTTTACGTCTCAGTTCCTTCCTCTGTGAAAGAGAGCGATAATGTGTACTCTCCTGGTTGCTCTAAATATGAATTAGAATATCTGTAAAATATTTATTTAGCACAGTGTCCATCAAATCATAAAGGGACTCTTAAGAGCTACTGTTTTAACTGTATGATTTTAGCATGTCTTCATTTAAAAGTTCTAAAATTTGATTATTTAATCTCTAAAATCTGCCATTTTTTGGCTTATGTGTTATTTTATCTTCATAGTAACAGATGGAAGCAAGACAATGATGAGCTTTTCATTCTAGTTTTTCTTTCTAATTCTATGGTGAAAGAAGCTCAAGATCACGAAGAGGGAAAAAATAACGTCCATACTACGTACCAGATACTTTGTTATATACTTTACACCCTTTGGTACACTGAATTCCACCCCATGAATTACTCCCAAGTTACAGAACACAGCCCAGAGAAAATTATTCAAGATTACACCGCTAGTAATTTAGGGGCCAGAACATTTACCCTCACGTTTATCTAATCTCAAAATCTTTGCTGAACTGCATATTTATAGCCTCCACACCAACCTGGCCCAAGAGCCAGTCCCATCAGTGTCAAGAGACAGTGAAGCCAAGAGCGATACTACAAATATCTGAAAGCTGCCCATTAGAGACCTCTACAAATCAAATGAAGCCAGAGAACACCGAGGCAGGGCCTACGCAGAGCAGGGAGTGCGGTGGTGATGACCCTATCACACACACTTTATGTCGTCTCCTTTGAAGAGAAAAGATGTGAATGTGTGAGTTGTTTTTTTCTGTGCTGATTTCATGGCAGCGCTGGTACCTTTGGAGAAATGACTGGGCTTGGGCTGCAGCCCGTGAACTCGCCTGTAGAAGGGTCACGTCACGGAGGTAGGGTCTGCGTGAACCAGAGCAGATGCTGGTTCTGGGTAACCAGCTCGCGTCATGCTCCATATTAGACTCACATCGCTTAGTCCCCCTCACATTTCATTTCAGGGGCTCTCGTGAGCATTAGGGTCCCCACAGGGAGAGTGAGGCTGCCCTAACCTCATAATGTAAATGCAGCAGTTGGACTAATGGACCAATGTAGCAACAACAAGTATTTAATCCCCTTTTATGTGTTGACAAATGTCTCAGAAACCAATCATTCCTGGAGGAAAAGTTATAAATCCTGTCTTCTAAAATGTGTAGACTGTAGAAGCTCCTTAATTTTATTCTATCACTAAATAAAGTAAAAGACTGTAATGACTGAAGGCAGAGCATCTTCCTCCCCTCTGTGACTGGACTGTGTCAGAGTCCACAGATTCCCAAGCTGTCTGTCCACGGGTAAACATTCCTCCCAATACAGTGAGCTGCTTTGCTGAAGGGAGTTTCCAGCAATGAAGTCACTCTGGTGATGTGAATGACAGAGACTTTATACATAGTTAAAAGAACCCAAATGAGTCCTGCACAAGTTTGGCTGTCACCCAAACTCACCTTCCAAATACTCCTGTAGTACTGAAAAAGGACAGAGTCTCAGCTGTTTCCAGGAGGTCATGTCTGTTGGTGAAGTATTGAGATACTGGCTGGGTTGCTGACTTCCAGAGTGGGTCAAGAGAGTTTCTGTAGAGCGAAGGAAAGTGAGCTAGAGGGCCAGGTGCTCACGGAATAAAGACGATGATTTAGCCATCTGTAATTTTATAGTGGGTTCTCAGTCTATTAGATAATTACTTATGCTTTTAAACCTAAATATATGTAGAGCATATTCCTTCATTGATATCAGCAACTTTGGAATGAACTTTTTAAAAGGGTAGACAGCTGACTTCTGGAATGGACTATCAGCGAGTCATCCAAAATTACCTGTTATTTTCTGTCGCTTAATGTGGTTACTTCCAGGCCCTTCAGGCATAGCTTGATAATTACCAGAAGAGACTGGGGTGCCCATGTGAAGGAAACGGAGGGAGGGAAGAAGAGGGAGAAGAGGAGGGGACAGGGGCGCCCTCCCCCTGCAGCAGGGGAGAGAGAGGGCAGCCTTGCCGTGTGTTCTGGGATTTCCTGCAGGGAGCTCTGAGCACTGAGGAGGAGGACGTTTGGACAGACATCAGCTTGCAGATTTGCCAAGTAAATCACCAAGATCTATTACTGTAGTAGGGTTCTACCTGTGGGCTGGGGATGAAAGATCGGACAAGATCGAAAACCCTTATATTCAGGGTAGGGTTTAGAAGTGAACTGAAAAGCACCTCTGCTTCGCTGGCCTCACTGGAATCATCCCGCCTTTGTATTTCAACCGTGCTGTATTTCTTCTTCAGTACCGTTTCCTCTGTCTGGGACACCTTCCTCCTCCCCGAGTTTTTCTTGCCGGCTCTGCTGCTATGGTTTCCTCGGAGAACCATTTTCTGAAGTACAAGCTAGAGTAGAGGCTCCCTTTGTCTACCCTCCATAGCACTCTGCACTGATCCGGGACACAGCGCGTGGATAATGAAGAGGCCCAAGCTCCACGTCTGTCTCCTGTGTCTGTGCAAGTTCTCCGATGCCTGAGGCGGCCCCTCCTCCCTCCCCACATCTCGAGGGCCTAGTACAGAGCCCGGCTCACAGTGCATGCATCGCAAGCGATGAGGGTATTCAACACATGAGTGATGAGCGGGTGAGCGGATGAATAAATGAATGCGTTGTCCCCGGACCGTCCGAGTAGATATATCTGAAAGACAGAGTGATTGTTCCCAGCTCAGAAGAGAGATTAGGACGGGCAATAAAGTGCGAGGACTCATCCGCTCACAGGCGGTGATGAAATTCATAGGAGAGGATAAATCTCTCGGGGACGCTAAAATTGCAGAAGACTGAAGACAAACAAGAGATGTGGGCCCCATGGAAGCAATTCAGAAAACTTGCTTCGGAAATATGAGTGCAGCCTTGATGGTGGTTAAGAGCTCGGATTGTTCTAGTCAAACAGAAGGTTTTTCAACCCTCTCTCTGGCTCTTTCTGCGAGATCCAGGCAAGCGTCAGGAGCTCCACCCGGAGACGGCTGAACAACAAGCCGAGAAAGAAAAGTAGATGTCAACCCCTGAGTCACTAAGTGCGCTCACGTCGGCGTCAGGCTAAACGCAGGGCTGTGGGGCCTCCCGCCTCGCGCCGCGCTCCGGCCTTCCCCACGGAGCAGCACGCGCGTACGACGCACAGTGGGTCTGCAGGGTACTGAGGGAAAGCACTCGGTCCACGCACAGAAGCAGATAGCTTCAGGTTGTTGCTACTCACCAGAGGTGCTGAGCAGGGCTTCAGCTAAAGTATCAGAGAGAGAGAGAGTAAAGGAGAGAGAGAGAGACAGATGGAGAGACAGAGAGACAGAGAGAAAGAAAGGATGGAGCTCTGGCTGAGAACACAGCCAGGCGGAAAAGCGGGGCCAGCAGGGGAAGCGCCGAGGCCCCCACGGCCCCCTGTGCGTGCTGAGTGTCGGGCTTCGAGGGGCTCTGGCTGCGGAGGGGGGCTTTCTGCTCTGGGCCCTGCTGCGTAACGGCTCTGTCACTGCCCTGGAAAATCACATGTGCTTTGTTGGACTACCCAAGCAGACGGCTTGACTCTAAATCTCAGTGTCCCGATCTGGGGCGACCTCGGGGGCGTTGCCACGATGTGGCCGTGTGCTTCTCCCGTCTGCAGAGCTCCCGGAGGGGACGGGAGCAAGGGGAAGGAACCATGGGGCTGAGAGAGCAGAGGCCGACAGGTCCCGACTGGACGGCAGCCTCTGAGCGCCCAGACTGACCCGGGAGGGGCTGCAGGAGAGGAGGCTCGGGGTGCGGTAGATTATGGACAGAAGGAGGCGAAGCAGGGACGCAGGCTAGCTACGACTCTGCGAAGACCGACGGAGGTGAGAGCTGGTGTGTGACCGAGCGGGACACCCCAGACGGCACGGCTGGTCCCCTGGGTGCCCGTCAGCCGCAGTGAAGGCCGATGGAGTAAATTGCTCTAGAGAAGACGGACACAATGGCAAGTGGAGAGGACAAAGGCCCAGGGCCCGAGTGCGGCCCTCTGAGAGGAGCCCTGGGTGGTGACAGCTGCCTGTCAGGCCGGACGGGAAAGTAACAGGCCCGTGGAAGCTCAGCCCACATGTGCGGCTGCCCCTCGGGGTCCTCACGCGGCTTCCATCCTGCCTGAAAGCCCCTGTACTCCCGCTGCCGCGGGGCCTCTCCGTCCACCTGCCAGCTTTCATCCCCAGGCGGCTGCTGGCCTCCCCCAGCTCACTGCCCCCGGCAGCGGACCGGAACATCACAGGCCCAGGCGGGGCAGACGCCTGGCCCCCGACCTGACAGGAAGCAACTGTGCATCCTTTACTGCATGTTTATATTTCTGAGGCCAGGAACAAAATATGATTCATTTCAAAAGACCGACTCATCAAGAGAAAATCATCTGTTGTTCTAAAGTAAAACAACAACAACAACAAAATTTCCAGTATAGTCCTAGACCAAAGGAGAACGCTAACCAGCATATCGTACACTTTCCATGGAGGATGCGAAGGCACAGCGTCATGAGGCCCACGTAATGGGATTTGTTATACTTTTTGTGAAAATACTGTTTCCAAGGCTCTCAGGTACACATAGTACAAAGGCTTTTCCTTGTACCAAAATACCAAGAGAGGCATAGGAAGCTAAGTAACCCTTCAAGTTGAGGCTTAAATCACGCAGATTTTGCATAAGAAAGAACATACACGAAGCATCACAACCACCACAAACTCTTACATGAAATGATTTAATCACATTCAACTCACTAGGTTTATGCTGTTGCCATTTCTCTTCCATTTCTTTCCTAGACTATCGTTTTCTGCCTCTGCCATTTACAGGAATACATTTTATTTCAAAAGCAGGATATTTCTTGGCACTCAACTCATCCATGACTTGCTTGCTGAATATTTTTTAATGTTATAACTCAACTTTTTATGTGGCTGAAATGGCGAAGGCTCTTTTGTGTTGTTGTGCTTGTTTTTCCCCCATCAAGCATTCTGACTGCTGCTGTCAAAACCTGATAATAAATGAAGATTTCTCCCACAGTGGACCTCTTATAACCATGGCAACTCTGTCAGCAGCTAATGGCCACATTACAAAAATGCTTTTGAAAGGACAGCTCCTCTCACTGCTGTAGCAAAAATGGCCCTTCCTTATCTTCACTCCATAATGATGCTAAAAAATTTTTAAAAACAACACGTCCCAAGCAAACATTTGCCTCATTGTGCACATGTGGGGCTGCTTTTAAACAACAACAAAAAAAATCAAGAAAATAGAAGACAAACTACAAACACTGAAAGAGAAAAGTCATTTGAAAGCTGAAAGATATTGAGAGCTTGGCAGGATTAATGACATATTTTTACCTTTTTATTTATTTTATTTATTGCAACTGAAAACAATATGGTTACTGCTTCTTAGGAGTTTGAGAATTTTTGTTGCTGTTTGTCCACCCAAAGAGGTTTTCAAAAATACTTGCTTTGAGATTCATAGTGAATGACTCTCTGAACAATCAGTTGCTTTTGGAAATGCAGCTATCTGCCGTGTTTTTTATTTTCTATAAGCCTGACACCTCCGTGCTGTTTTATATGTCCTTCAGACAGCCCGACACAAATCAGCATAGGGCCCTTCAGCCTGCCTCACAGGCCTTCCCGGTGCCAGATCAACAAAGATCACTGTCCAATTTCTTCTCTTAGACACTCAGAGATGTACTGGCTTTCTTGTGGACAATGCAGGCTGAAACAGTTTCCAGTGTAGAAATTTTCCCTGGGTGCCTGTTTCTGGGGTGTCTGCCTGATAAACAAAGGAGGGTATTTTCTACTCTAACTGATGGGTAGGCTTTGGTATTAGTCTGAAATATAGTAACAACAGAGTCTCTCTCCGCCTATTTATCTACCTACCTATCCATAAATACATATTCATGCAAAGTGATTTTCCCAAATCCCAAAGAATGCAGAAATTGGATTTTGTTTCCCAATTTTCCTTCAACAGTCAATAAGTAATCACAGATTAGAATTCCATTTCAACTTTCCAAATCTGGCAAGATCTATTAGTGCTAATTACTCTGACATCAGATCTACTCCATAATTGTAAATAATCATCTCCCAGACAGACTTTCACAATTATGTGCTCCATGTAGGACAAGCATATGGAGAGAGATGTCCTGATCACCATGTAAACTGCAAAGCTCATTTTCATTAGCCACTATTACACTATTATTTCTGTCTTGCCCCAAACCTTTTCTAAACATGTTGACAAGGTATTCCTCCCATGCAGAAGTCCTTGGGTCATGTGGACAGGCTTAGCATTTCAGACCTCCTTAGCCCTGAACTGAGGCTCTGTCCCTTCCTGCTGGGTCACTGGGTTACATCACTCACTCGATGCCAGAGCATTTGTTTATATGACCCAAGTGTGACAACTGTCACTTGGAGGTTTACTAGGAAGAATGGTTGGCCTAATTAATACACTGAGCATGCACAGCTCTGTAATGGAAGAAACTAAGCTCTCCCTCAATCATTTTTCATTTCATATCATTCTTTCTTTTTATTAGTGAATGTCTACAATGCATAAGGTTTACATTTCTGTGTGAGTCAGTACATGCACACAACACATCTTCGCTCCTTTCTTTCTTCCTCCCCATTCCTCCTCCTCCCTCCCTCCACCTTGATCCTCTTCCCATTTGTGAAAGATCGTCAGCTTCCTACTACCTATCTGTTCTTTTGCTCTTTATACTTTGAGTCTCTCATGGGGGAGAAACCACGTAACATCTGTTTGCTTGTCTGATTTGTTTAACTTAACATTATGTTAAGTGAGTCCATTTTCCTTTCACGTCGTTCTTGACTGTAACTTTCTGCTATTCCTTGGAATAGCCAGGCAGTCATAAGATTAGACTCATCTTCCTCTTTACTCAACCATTGTAGAAGTCATTTTTTCTCAGTGTGTAAAAATATTTACTGTCTGCAAAATAAACTGGTGACTACAAAATTGTTGGTGATGAATTGATGGTTTTCCTTACTCAAAAGTCATACGCTTGCAAAATAGATACAAAATTACTACAACAAAAAAACCCTGGTTTTTTCCACATTCAATTGATTTCAAATGTTTTCCTTTTGAACTGGTTTGAAAGGGAATGAACTGAGAGATTTCGCCCATAGACAGACCAAACAGCAGACTGCACCCTGGTCTTATTTCTGTCAGTGGTGGGATTGTCTCATGCTAGTTCAAAAAGAAAAATGGTAACAAATAAAGATGTCAAAAGGCAAATGCTAGAGCAAGGATCAACATGGAATACTGAAAAATCACTAATAATTTTGCCCTGACATAGAAACTCTCATCCTTTGGAAGGCAAAGGAATAAATTTGAAGCTTTTAATACAATATTTTGTAAAGCTGGAAAAGCAAAACTAAACATAAATACATAAGTCTTTGGCACTAATTCACTTTAAAGTACAGTCATCCAAGTAAAATGGCACAGCAGTTTGCAGGTATGAGGATAACACTTGGAAATATCAATAAAGTCTGCATCTGTGAAATACTCTTCACTGTGGCCCAGGGATGATAGGGTATTGTCAGGTCAAAAACTAGTATTGGGGCCGGGCATGGTGGCTCATGCCTGTAATCCCAGCACTCGGGAGGCAGAGGCAGGAGGATTGCTGAGTTCGAGGCTTGCCTGGGCTACATAGTGAGCTCAGGGCCAGCCTGAACTACAAAGCAAGACCCTGTCTCAAAAAAAAAAAACTAGTAATTGGTTTGCAAAGTCAATTCAGAGCCCATGGCTTTAAACTGAATGATGAGCTCATAAGGAAAAGATAACAGACAAAAGAGAACAAGATGGTGCCCTGCCAATAAGCCCACTGAGTCAATAGATCAAGATTTGGGTTTCTCAAAGTATGCACTGGGTACACAAAAGGTTCATATGTCCACTACTTCCCACTAGCCTTGAACCATAGTAATCCAAACTCTCCATTTAGCTGGATCTGGTGACGCATGCCTATACACCCAGCGCTTAGGAGGCTACAGCAGGTTGATCTTCATGAGTCTGAGGCCAGCCCGAGCTATATAACAAAACCCTGTTTAAAAAAATCAAATAGAATTTCTGCCTTCCTCATATTACCCCTCCTTTCAATACTTTGTGCCACCTAAAGAGGTCTGTATACAACCAACCATTTACTTTCCACATCTAATTTTTTCTTTCAAAGGTCAAATCTTCTGTTGAAAGAAAATCAAGAATTCATTATTTAGGTGCTTTCATTTCATATTATATAGGAAAACTGATTTTGCCTCTTTAGGAAATATAATTTTCCCTACATTGATCAGTGTAGCTCTGGTTCTTTAGAAAGTTGATGGAAATGTTCTCAGCTAAAATTATGATTTAAAATATAAATGGTGTTAAATGATAGATTCCCATAAAGAACATGAGCACATTTCTTCAGAGTAATATTGACATTGCCTCATTAATAAAGTAATGTTTTCTTCTATATTACCTCATTGGATGAAAACTGATTCAGACTGAACCAATACACACAACCTGAGTAGGAAAAACCTGGAATTTGTCATTGTGAATATTGAAAAGCAATAAATTTTCTTTTTGTTTTCTTATTGTCACCGTTATTATTATTTTTGTTCATAATAATATCCCCTGATGTATGCCTAGAATTTGGTATACTATGCAGGAAAATAATGTAAGTATACTGCGAAGAGAATTAATCCAGCAGAAAATGGGAGAGAGAATGCTGGGAAAGAAGAAAATTAGGAAAGTCCTTTTGTAGTTTAATACATCCTGAGTATAGAGACAGTATTTCTGTTTAAAATGGAAGGAAAAAAGATGAGACACTTAACGAGCAAAACCTCTATAGCATGAGAACTAGTGAAAAGAATCAACAAATGGGATCTCATCGTACTAAAAAGCTTCTGCATAGCAAAAGAAACCACTGGCACAGCTAAAAGACAACCAACAACATGGAAAAAATCTTTACTAGCTGTTTCTCAGACAAAGGGCTTCTATCTAGAATATATAAAGAACTTTGAAAAATCAGCCCTCTCCACAAAATTTAAAGACCCAATTCAAAAATGGCCATCTGAAATGAATAGACACTTCTCAGAGGAAGAAGTAAAAGCAACCAAGAAGCATATGAAGAAATGTTCAACAACACTGGTCATTCAAGAACTACAGATGAAGACAACACTGAGATTTCATCTCACCACACAAAGAATGGCTGCTATCTTGAAATTAACCAGCAAACAAATGTTGGCGAGGCTGTGGGGAGAAAGGAACTTTTCTCCACTGATGGTGGGATTGTAGACTAGTCCAACCATTGTGGATATCAGTGTGAAGATTCCTCAGAAAACTAAGATTAGAGGTCCCATTTGACCCTGCTGTTCCCCTGCTAGGAATATACTCGAAAGGATGAAAAGAATCATACTGTAGAGACATATGTGCACCCATGTTCATAGCAGCTCATTTTGTGATAGCTCAATCTTGGAAGCAACCCAAATCCCCATCAGCTGGAGACTGGATAAAGAAGACATGGGGGTTTTTTAAAATAAAATGGAGTATTACTCTGCCATTAAGAATGACAAGTTTGAGTCATTTATACTCAAATGCACACACCTTGAGGACACACTAATAAGTGAAATAAATAGGTCACAGATATGTAAATACCATATCTTTTCTCTGGTATGAGGACCTGTAGATGTAAATGAGTTAGAATCTATGATAGATTTTGTGAAATAGGAACTATTCAAAGGGAAAGTAATGAATGGAAATAATAAATATGATTTAAAAAGAAAAAGAAAGCATGTGTATATAGGGGGTGGGTTTGTGGGGTGAGTAAGGATATGGGTAAAAATGAGAATTAACTCATGTCATATACTGATACAAATTTCCCAATGTTGAGTGTAATTGAGAGCTATATATAACATGTACCATTAAAGAATTTAATTTTTTTAAAAAAGATGAAAGACATTTGTTTGACCAAGGCAAAATTCTGTGTCTATTAAACACATACAATTATAAAAATTCCCTAAGATGGTCCCAAAGTTTCTTGTTTTAGCCAAAATTACACAAGGCAATAATCAACACACAGTAGATTTTCAATAAATAATGAAAGAATCAGTTTGATGATCAATGGGATGGATTAGAAGACACAGAAACATCTGCAGACATACTCAGCCATCTCACCTCTGACAAAGAAGCTAAAACATCCCTCAAAAGGAGCAAAGACAGCCTTTTTAATAAACGGTGGTGCAAAATTGGGTCTCAACTTGCCAAACATTAAAACTACACCCATATATCTCACTATGCTCTAAACTATAATAAAAATGGATTAAATATCTCAAAAATAAAACAGAAACAACTGGGCAAGGGATTTAGCTCAGTAATACCACACCTACCCTGCAAGTACAAGGGCCCAAGTTTGATCCCTGGTACTGCAAAAAATAAAAAGAAACTCTAAATCTACTGGTAGACAGGCTAGATAGAACTCCTGAGGACACTGGCATAGGAAAAGACTTCATGAGCAGAATCTCGTTCACACATGAATTAGCACACAGAATTTTAAAAAAAAAACTGGGGTTTACTTCTATTGCAAAGCTTCTGCACAGCAAAAGTAACCACCAACAGAGTGAAGAGACAGCCTACAATGTAGGAAAACATTTTTGCCAGCTGTTCCTCAGACAATGGCCTATTGCCTAAAATACACAAAAAAAAAATTAAGAAAAATTAGACCTCCCCAAATTTAAAGACCTAATCCAAAAATGGACATCTAAAATGAACATTTTTCAGATGAAGTAGAATTAGCAAATAAACATATAAAAATATTCCTCATCACTGGTCATTTGAGAGATGCAGATGAAAACAATGGTGAGATTGCATGTTGCTCCAGAAAGAATTGCAGCTATGAAGAAATCAACCAGCAACAAATGCTTATGGGGCTGCGGGGAGACAGGAGCCCTTCTCCATTCTTGGTGGGAATATAGACTGGTGCAACCACTGTGGAGATCAGTGTGGACGATTGGAGATCCCTTTTGATCTTGCCATTTCCCTGCTGGGTTTTTTTTCCAAAAATATCATACCACAGTCATATGTGCACACCCACATTTATAGTAGCTCAGTTTGTAATAGCTAGATCATAGCAACAACCCAAATGCCCATCAATAGGTGACTGGATAAAGAAGATTATTTCTTAATTGAGTATTGGCCATAAAAAATGATAAACTTGAGACATTTATAGCTAAATGGATGCATATTGAGGCCACACTATTAAGTAAAATAAATAGGACACACATGAGTAAATACCAAATAATTTATCTGGTCTGAGAAACTGATAGTGTGAGTGAATGAGTCATAATGTATAATAGATGTCATTAAATAAGTAGAAAATATTCAAGGGAGAAAAAGAATTAGGAAGGGGAGTTGGGGAAAAGGAAAGTAAATGGAAAAGAATGGCAGGGTTGGTGGATGTATCTTGATATTGTTTACACTGTATATTAGGTAGAGTAATGAGGCAAAATATATTCTGAATGACTGTAGGTGTGTGGCTATACATTTCTTAGGACTTGCTAATGTTTGTTTGAGGGTCTCACTTTGTAGTTCAGGCTGGCCCTGAACTCACTATGTAGCTTAAGCTAGCTCTGAACTCATGGCAGTCCTCCTGCCTCTTCCTCCCAAATGCTCGGATTACAGGCATGAGCGACCATACCTGACATTATGATATGTGGTACTGGGATTGAACACAGGACCTTGGGCTGGTCAGTCAGACACTGGAGCCACTCACTGAGCTAAATCCCTGGCCTCTTCTTTTTACTCCTTAATATATTAACAAAAAATTTGTAAAAAAAAAAAAAAATCAGTCAACGTGGCCTACTAGAAATGCTTATTTTTTGAGGCCTAACATAGCACTTCTCTAAGCACCCTACGTATTTTAACTCATGCCATGCTAATGATCCCCAGAGGATAAAGTCTGTTATTATCTCCATTTGTTAAGTTTAAAAGTTGGAGCAAAGAAGTTGTCCTCCCTTCTAGATCCAGCCTTACTCCCCTGAGCCTGCTGCCTTGGTGAAATGTTGCACAGGAGTTAAACCTGCCCGCATGGCAGTGTCTAGTTCCCTCTACCAGCTGGGACTCTAATGCGTCTCTGACAGTCATTCAAGCTCAGAGAGAGACTGGGACCTCTGAAGTAGTCATGGATGACTATCTCCCTTTTCCCTGACTCTCTCTGGCAAGTGCTTTGTATGTTTCAGTAACAGTGTTAGCATTAAATCTCTGAGATATAAAAACCTGGAAGAAAGGCATAACTTCAGTTTTTAGATTGCATTTATGGTAAACCTTTAGGTTTGTCATTGGTATTTCCTGGAATTCTCAAAAAAAAAAAAATCAATCCCCAAAACTGAGTGTATAAACTTTGGCTTAAGGAACTTTAAAGGATCATCAAATAATCATCTGCAAAGTGATAGGTTGAATCTCTGAAGTCAGAAAAATTGGGGCCTGCCTCCTTGCTCTGGCATTTACCATCTTGTGTAGCCTTGGGTACGTTCTTAATCTCCCAGTGCCTAATGATCCTTAGCTGTAACACAGACTTAATAATGTAATTTCTTGAGGTTGTTTGGAGAATTTATATATGATGCCTTAGTGGAAGCTGAAAAAAATGATATTTCTCTTATATTGATGCTGTTGTTGCTGTAATTATATTTCCAAGTAAGATGAGGGCTTCATTGTATGTGTTCTTGGAGGGCAAATTTCTCAACTTTCAAGATAACTAAAAAATTCATAAAATCTGATTACCAATGACCTTTAGTATAGATAGTGCCATCCTCTGTTATGGTTCAGATATAAACAGCCCCTCAGAGTCTCATGAGTTCATAAATGGAGCTTTTGAAAGGTGATTGGGTCTCGAGGGAACTATACTCCCCAGCAGACTCATGCAGTAATGAGTCTGTAGCTGAGTGTGCTGATAGAAGGACTGAGTCAGAAGCCGTGGTCACTGGGCCATGACCTGGAAGGGTGCGTCTTCATGCTGGCCCCTCCCTCTCTCTCTCTGCTTCTGCTCAGCATGACTCAGGGACTCTCTTCCACCGCGCCCTTCCACCCTGCCACTTCTGCCTTGGACCTGGGGGGACGACCCATGGCCCAAACACACTGAAACTGTGAGTCAAAATAAGCTTCTTCTTACAGACATTGGGTATTTTGTCTCATTAAAAGGAAAGTGACTGATACATGATGCTACCTGTATTTCTCCAATCTCTAATAATAGAATTGAACTAGAAAAACCAAAGGCATGGTCATCCAGTCACACTTCAAAGGTCTGAACTCCATTAACATATTAACATGAAACACTTCAGATTTTTTATCTCTTAGAAAATAGTAAATTTCACCATGAAAGACATTTTTATTCATGTTGGCACCTTGGTTTGAAAGATTTCATCTTTCAAAACTTGAAATTCAGAAAACTGAATTTCTCCAACAATATTACTTCCCATTTTTATTTATTGAAATTACATATACTGATACAGACAGTAAATTTCTTAATGTTTCACACTTAGTTGATATAATTCTTAAAAAAGCAGACAAATTTGACATATTTGCTTATCATTGCAACCTTCTTCAGGCTGATATATATTCCTGATAAACATATATTTATATGTATAAATATTATATTATATATTAATATATTAGTATTATATAACATGTTAATCTTATGTTATTATACATTCATATATAGATATTATATTAATATTAATATAATGTTATAAACATAATAAATATTAATATATTAATATATATTCCTGCTAAATGATATTTCCCAGTCCTTTTAAACTCAGAAATGGACATACAACTTGTTTTGCCCTAAGAGATGAACTATAGTGTCTCAATCCATGAAGGACATTTGAGAAAAAAGTCGAGACCTGAGATCTGAAGGATTAGTAGCTGTTAGCCAGGTAAGCAGGTGTTTGAGTTACTTCTCTTTTCCTTGAACAAAATGCCTGATACCCACAAGTTAAAGGAGGAAAGATTTACCTTGGATTGATGTTTGTAGAGGCTTCAGTCTTTTGTGGCATGGCAGAGGGAAACAGTCCGTGGCAGGGGAGGCATGAGCGGCAGCACTAAGTGAGCCTGCCTACTTTCCATCCCTTTATATTCCGTGCAGTCTGCACGCCTAGTGACAGGTACTATGGATTCCCAGAGAGGGGGCTTCCCTCTTCAGTAAATCCATTCAGCCACGTCTAGAACTGTGTCAATCCAAGTCATTTTTTCTGGTATCAGGCGGATCAAACTCAGGACCTTGCACTTGGGCCACTGAGCTACACCCCCAGCCCCTTGTGTTGATCTAATTAGAGGACTAATCCAGATATCACATGGTCTTAATCTATATTCATACACCCTAGATCCAGCCACCTCCAAAACTTTTGCATCACTCTGAGCTCATGAGGATTTGGAGGGATATCTAAACATATGCTATGACAGTAGAGGAGATAGCATGTGATAATGGCCAGGAAATTGGAAAATTCAAACTCATAAGTTAGTGTGGTTGGAGGGTAGAAAGACAGGTGGATAATGATGAAAACTAAGGCTACCATGGCCAAAAGGAGGTGAAAGCCTGCAAATGTGTTGGTCATATCAAGGAGTTTATATTTTATAACAGTTGCAGTAGGCATTCATGTAAGGGTCATAGGTATTAAGTGCTTTAATTTTATTTGGATACAAGGTTTTGTGTGCAGCTCAATCTGGAGGTGATAATGGAAACTTTTAGACTGAATACCAATGTCATAATCTAGGCTAGAATTAATAGTGGCTTGACCCACAGCAGTAGCTAAAGAGTTGCTACAAGTAGGTGGATATGTATAGCAACAGGGGAAATTTTCTCAAGTGCACACCTACAGGAAAAGACTGAAGGCATAGTACAGAGAGCCCACTGCCTATTCAGAGCAGACACTTAAATTTTAGATTTATAAAGATAATACCTAAAAGTCTTAAAATAGGGGAAATTACTTAGACAGAGAGCATAAAAGAGAGTAAGAGAGAGTTTACCCCCTCTGTCTGAGTAGCTCTCACAGTTAATTGGAGAGAGGATAAAATACATGTCAGAAACACTGAGAACAAGAAAGGTCTAATAAGGGTGGAGGAGTTGCTTCCCACTGGAAAGCCCTTAGTTAATCCTTTGGCTTTGAAGACCCTGACAAGTGGATTTTTGCAAAGGAGTAGAGCCAAGAGTAGGTGCTCAGTCTGGGTCACTCCCGGAACTGGAGATTAGGCTCAGATTGCAGTACACGGGGGGAAAGGTCCGAGTTTCTGCAGTAAGACTTGGTGAAACCTCAGGTACTTCCAGTTTTATCTGAGACGAAGCCATTTCTTTATTGCCCAGGATGATTTTTCTGAGGAAAGACAGGACTGCCACTCTCAGTTTGCATTCAGCACACTGGTCTGTTCAAGCTCTGGGAGTTATACCATTCATGATCTGGGACGCTACCATAAAGTCGGCTTTATTTTCTTTTTCTCCTATTTTGTCTTTTACTTCTCTTTGTTTATGTTTCTCTCATATGAGAGGAACCGTCCTGTATTTCAGCTTGTGTGTCTGACTTATTTCACTCAATATACGATCTCAAGGTGCATCCATTTTCCTATAAATGGCAAGTGTTTATCCTCTATGGCGATTTAATTTGTTATGTTTAGGTAACACTCATCAGCTGATAGACATATAGGCTGCTACCAGTATTTAGCTACTGAGGCTTGTGCTGCGTGAAGCGTGGATGTGCACTGAAATACATCAGCTTCAAGTCTTTCCGGAAGATACTTAGAAGAGGAACAGCTAGGTCAGGTGGGATTTCTTGCTTTAGGTTTTTGAGGAAGATCGCCTTACTCATTTCCATAATGGCTGTACTAGTTTTTGTTCCCACACACAATGTAAAGGAGGGTTCCCCCTTCACCACACCCTTGCCAGCATTAGTTACCTCATTTTGTCATGATGGCCGTTCTTTGTAGTGAACACTATAATCTCACTTTTAATTTGTGTTTCTCTAATGGCCCATGGTGTTGAGTATTTCCTCATATATTTATTGGCTATTTGAACTTCTGTGAAGTATCCATCTATTTCACTGCCTCTTTCTTGGGTCTTTTATTTGGGGTGACTAGTTTTTTGAATTTTTAATAGACATTAGTCCCCTGTCTAAGGAATAGCCAGCAGACATTTTCACATTCTCTGTGGTGTCTCTTCCTTCTGTTGATGGTTTCTTTGGCTGTGCAGAAGCTTTTTAATGTGATGTGATCCCATGTGTTGATTCCCAGTACTATTTCCTGTGCAGTCGGAGTTCTGTGTTCAAAGCCCTTGCCTACGCCTAGGACTTCAAGAGCTTTACTTTCTACCTCTCCCAACCAGTTAAGCATTTGTGTTTTAACTTTTAGTTCTTCGATAAAGTATTATTTTAGTTTATTTCATGATGAAAATATGGATCCAGATTCAAACTTCTGAGTGTGGATAGCCAATTTTCGCAGCATTATTTATTAAAATATTTATTTTCCCCCAGTGTTTTTTTTTTGGCCCCTTAATCAAATATCGAATAGTTTAATATACTTGGGGTTGTTTGCACTTCTAATCTGTTCTGTTGATTTTTCATAGTACTTTTACGCTAGTCATGCTGTTTTTATCACTGTGGCTTTGAATATAACTTTAAGTGCAGAGTTCTGTTGCCTCTCACTTTGTTATTCTTACCCAGGATTGCTTTTGTTATTCTGGGTCTTTCTGATTTGATATGAATTTTAGGATTGTTTATTACAGTTTTGTAAAAAATGCTGTTGGAAGTTTGATTGAGATTCCATTAAATCTGCATATCAATTTGGGAAGCATGAACATTTTGACTATATTCTTTCTATCCAGTAACAGGGAACATATTTCCATTTTCTGTCCTCTTCAATTTCCTTTTTTCAGAGTTCTATAATTTTCATAGTCATGGTCTCTCACTTCCTTGGTTGGTTAATTCTTAGGTACTTAATTTTTCTTGGTGCTACAGTGAATGGTAGTCTTTACCTAATTTGTTTCTTGGTAGGTTCATTATTATTGTAAAGGGATGTTATTGATTTTTTGTTATTGATTTTGTGTCCTTCTACACTGCTGAATTTGGTTACTAATTCTAAAAGTTTTTTGGTGGATTTCTAGGTCTTTTATGTAGAAAATCATATCATCTGTGAAAAAAATGATAATTTGACTTCTTTTCCTGTACATATCCTTTTAATTCCTTTGTATTGCCTAATTTTTCTTGCTGTTTTGAGGACTACATTGAACAGGAATTGTGGGAGACAGGGGTAGAGAACACAGCCAGAACCCTCACATCAAGGTCCACAGCAAAAGGATTAACATCCAACAAACAACAAAATTGGAACCTTGAGAAAAAGACCGAGTCTGGGCTCAACCCCTGTCTCTCTCTGACTGTCAGTTCAGTCCCCAAGTCACCTCCCTGTGTATCCTGAGCACTAATGCATTCCTTCATCCAGTCTCTGTGTGTCTATGAGTCTATGCCTCAGAGTGCTGAGTAGTGTCACACACACTGGCAACCAGCCCAGCTGTGCCCTCCCAGATGGAGCACCCAACCTCTAAGCCTCAGTCCCCGCATCTGTAACTCGGATATATTCTCAGCACCTTTCTCTGAGGGTGAAATGAAATAAAATATAGGCACAGCATCTAGCGCCACAGAACTCCATTTGTGGCAGCTACTGTTGTTACCATTGTCGCTGTCCTGATCATTTCCATTATCACCAACTTCTGGATCCAGCTACGCAGCTCCAGGTTTCTTAGACTTGACAAAGTCGACACGGGAGACTGTCCAACAGCAGCTAGCGACTGTGTAAAAGTATACATTTGGTGGGTATCAGTGATGATGAAAACTCTCTCTTGGAAGTAAGATTACTGAGGGGCGAGGGGCCACCCCTTCATTCTAGGAGCAGCTGCTTTCAGGAATGAAAAATACTTCATGAAGTGTTGAAAGTCTATTTTTTCTACATTTGCACTTGATTTTTTAAAAGTCCAAAATAAGCAAACCAATTTAAGTTTTTCTTGTGTAATGATGCAAAAGCTAAATATGAAACCAAGTTAATGCAATTAAATGCATTGTTTACAAATGAAAATAATTATATTTTCAATTATAATGAAAATTGCAATTACCTTAGCTCTAGACATAGCTCCCCTTTTTTTCTCTTTCATTTTGTTTTGTTGTTTTGTTTTATAGTTATTGTTACAGACCAAATTAATTCTTTCAGCAAAGGAAAAAAATCTAAAAATAACTACTTGGGTGCTTCCTGGATTGGTCCCAGGTAGGTCAGCCCACCACTCTGCTTCTCACGGGGTTTTGACTGTTCTGTTCTGTTGTGTTAATAGCTCTAAAAAAAACCCTAAGACAAACAGAGCCACTGCATACTGTACAACCCTGAGCAAATAGAGGTTCCGTGTCAAAGAAACCAAGAATTCTCCATGTAAATCTATAGTTCTGTGTATTCTAAAAGCTAATTAATTTTCTTGAGGAAGAAGACTAAGCATGCATCATCCTTACCATCATGGATCATAAAAATTATTTTGTGGTAGAAAGATTAGTTTATTTGGGATTCCTTTAACAGGTAAGCGCTATGTAACCATGTGCCTAGTCATAGTGTAACAGAAATCATTGAAACAGGATTTAGGATTCCACTAGGCTATGAGAGCAGCAGCTCCAAACCGGAATCTGCTGTCACTAGGCCCCTCCCCTAGGGAATCTTACCAATCGGCTTCCAGGGGCTCTTCAGTTGACATCCCTCAGTCGTAGCCAACCAACCTCAAGAGCATGTGAATCCTACATAGAGACTTCATAAACACTATATAGACTGAATCCAGAAAATAACAGCAATTCTTCAGTTCAGGGATTTGATTCTTTCCATGATTTTGCTTGTAAAGTAAGTTAGATGAGAACCAAATCAGTTAATGATTAGGTTCAATACTGACCTTATAGGGAAATTTGATTTGGTTGTAGATCAATTCATTTTGTGGCCAGAATTATAGAAAGAATTAAAGTCATTCAACTGAGTTACTATTGTATATAATTTCTTATTGGGTAGAGATTACATAGCTTGTACAATTGCCCAACCCCTTATGAGCCCATAAACAATGGGGCTTCCTGAGTATCCCACTCAGGAGACGCTCCTGGCTAGCATGAGCTCTACTTCTTTACTTCCTCACCTTTATATGCTTTAAATGAATTTTCTTGCAGCCTACCGTCTCTATCCATGGTTTCATTCTTTGTCACCCTGGGGCACGAACCCGACATTCCAGTCTCATATTTGGGGGCTTGTCTAGAATTCCAGGGGGATGTAATGTCTATCCTTTCCTATACTATTCACCTTCATTTTATGGCTTTCTTCTCAAAACTATCTGGGCCTTGTCAAGCAGTTAAAGGTGAGCAACATAGCTTCCAACCTGAAGTCCCTGGCAGGTTTTCCTGATGTAAGCCGAGCTGCTCTCCCCCCAGTGTGAGCAGCGAGAGTGTCAGCCCAGTTTCCCTGTTCCTGCACTCTTCTTTCTAATTTGATCTTTTCCTGCTGCTGAGGGCGTGACTTCTGCTGTTGATGCTCCACAGCCGCCGACCCTTGGACAGATCACTGCTTTCACTGACCACAAGTGTTAAAGGAAACAACTTACCTTCCTCTATTATGGATGGCTCCCTTCTTTGGTGAGCAGGTCCAAAAAATCAAAACAACTTTATATCTGTTTCTCTCAACTTAGTTATTTGGTTGCCTTCTTGCTGGCATGGGTCAGACAGTTAAAGGCCATTAGGACATCTTCCACTTTAAAGACTCATAAAAGGATAACTTAGTCACGGGACAAAGTATTGAGTATCTGCCAAATTAAAAAATCCCCATGCTCCTGCAGTAGGTTTATGTTTTATGTTTATATAACAAAAGGATGAACCATCTGGTCACGTGATCTTCTCCTGTACCTGAGATGTTTTGCCCCGATTGCTTCGAGTTTTGAGGATCTTGCCTGCAGCCCATGAACTCCTGCTGAGTTACATTCTTCCCATAACTCAGCATCTTCTCCCCCCACACACATCTGCTAAACCATTCTTCTACCTTCCTCCAAGTCAAATCAACTGGAGCTTGTGGACACAATCTAGAGCTTTCATTTCAGAGGCCAATTTACAAGCTAAACATCAGATTTTTAAAACAGGTTTTAAGTGGTATGCAGCTTCTACTGAGGCCTAGTGCATAAAAGCGTTGGGGTTAACTCCTTTCTAGGGACACCAGGGAGGGAGGGAGGGAACCTTCCTGACAGCCTTGGAGGCAACAGCAAGAGCCCAGTGGAACATACTTTAGCCAACTGATAAATTAGCTTTTAGATCCCAATTTAAACTGGTATTTTTGTCCGGCTGGCATTTCCTAAAACATTTCTTTACACTGAGATCCTGGTAACCCTACAGTGAAAGGGTCAACTTCCTCTCTTGCTGTCCTGCACAAGGGCTAAGACAGATTCCATTCAGACCACGTCCAAGCCTGTCAAAACTCACTCTGACACCAAAAATATGCTAAAGACATTTTAAAATTCAACTAGACTTATGATCAAAAATATAAGATAAAAAATTTTAAAATGTATAACTAAATACTTTGACATGGAATTTTATATACAGTTTTTCCCTACCAAGATTTCAAAATGAGACAGCGACTAAAGCAGGAAGTCCAAGTACATCCAAAGGTTTATGTTTGCCTAAGTTTTTGCTTGTTAGTTTGGTTGGGGCCACGGATCTGCTCCTTCCAAGCCTCCTCACTACAAGGAGACTCGAACACTGGCTGATCGTATCACTGGCCCCTCTCTAGTCTGGCTGAGAACAGGGGTCCACCTATTTTATCTCCTGTGCTGGAGATGGTGTTTCACAGAAAATAAAATGTTGAATCTTAGCTCCCATCACCCTCTTAAAATACATCCTAAAAAAACCATGAGTCCTTTACGCCCAGCCCCTCTAAAAGTATCATCTGACTTTGGTTTCCGCCCTCACCAGGCCGTCCTACCCACGGGGACACAGGGACACCTAGGCCTCCATTTTCCAGTTTAAAAAGAATCCCTTAAGACATAATTATCAGGCTGCTAGACAGGTTACCTCTCTACTACTGAGGCCTTCTTATTGCTTGTCTAACCTTAATGGCACAAAATCCACGTTGAGCTTCTTCGGACCCTCACTCCGTAATGTCTCCCTCCAGCACATGCCTGAGAGTGATAACTATAGGACTCTGAAAGACCTCACTGAAAACCTAAAAAACAAGCAAACAGAATAATGCATATTGATAAACACCCTAACTTATCTCATCCTTCCTATTGATAGAAAAAAATAACAGCATAACTATTCAAAAACACAGAGAGGATCCATGTTAAAACTAAATAATACCAATAATCACACTTGGGGTTTTGGCTCCCAGTGTTTGGGTCTTACGCTCGATGAGACATGTCTACTTTGCTTTTTGCTTTCCTCTGTTCACTCCATTACCCAAAACGTCACATGTCAAACCCCCTACAGTCCCACCATTAAAGAGCCCCTGTTCATGGAGAAGATTGGGTTTCTAAAACAAGACTTTCCTCCATAGGCCATGACCACCCTGAGATCCAGCATCTCCTCCACTGACCTAGGTTTATAATCTACCTTTAAGTCTGCCTGACTACAAGCTAAACTACTGCTGTCTCCCACACACAAACTCTCCTCTGTTCCCTCCGTGAGAGGATCTTACAGAAAGAGAAGTGCTTGTCAAAGCCTCGCCTGTCATCCAGTTCTTAAACCAAACCACCTGCCTGACATCTGAACACATCTCCCATCTGGGCTCCTTCTGAGAAGTCTGAGTTCAGGCGATCTGTCAGGGGCCCGGTTTGATGTCCCTCCTGTAAGCTCCAGAAACAGGGGTAGCCCAACCCAACCCTTCACCCCAGTGACACTCTGTTTCCTCTTGCCTGTCTAGTCCCTGTTTCCTCAATCTCCTTGTACACTTTCTTTCCTCATACCTGAGTCTGTTAAATTTCAGACAATCATACAGAAATCCCACCTCCATTCTATTACCGGCCATTAGACAGAGTCTTCTAAACCACTTGCCCCTGACTGGCACCCCTCCTAGCTACCCCTACACAACTCAAAACAGCCAGAGCCTTTCCCTAAGCACAGTTAGGATCACCTCTTCAGGTGAGTGGATATAACGAAAATCAGTAAAATCAGAGTTAGGATTCCCTTAGATAATAAAGGTAGCAGCACCAAAATAGAGTCATAAAGCCCAAAGTGGAGTCTGCTTGGCCACACCCCTCAAGGATCTTACAAAATCCTCTGCCAGGTGTCCTGTGGCTATCTGGGAAGACCCCAGAACATAATGAGACAGGCCACTGACTCGAGAGCACAGGGTCTGTGCAGGTACTGCATGAGCACCAGGTAGGTCAAACCCTAAAAACTATGCAGTCTCCTACATGGCAGAGACTGTATTGCTTACGCTGTGACCTAAGCTTCCCTCTGGACCCCTTAAAGCCCCTAATAACCAAAGAGCCTTCCTAAGTATCCCGCTCAGGACCCCTTCCCCGATAGCAGGAGCTCTACTTCCTCACTTTGACACCTCCTACTTCTTTTCCTTTCTTTTAAAGAACGTCACTCACACCTTCCCTCCTCCGCCCACAGCTCCATTCTTGTCATCATGGGACACAACAGGCACATTCTGGTATCAGCGGCTCCAGAAGTCGGGAGAGCAGAGCAGGCTGCAGTAAGGAGGACTTACTGCTATTCAGTCGGAGACACGAACAGCTGCCGGGTTGGAGCACTTTATGCGTGCCAGTCTGCAGGGCCCTGCCTGGGCCACTCCCGTGGCTGTGCAGGGCTGTATTGTCACCAAGTAGGATGGTCAGTCCTTCTAAAGGGCACGGGCCAATACAGTTTTTCCTCCTATAAATTGATATATTTCTGGTTTAATACTTGAGTTGCCACCTCAGGAACAATCATTTCAAAGCACGTTTTCAGTCCTGATTTTGGCTTCAGTATATTATCAAAATGTATTTTTAAATATTGAATAAAAAAGATTCCAAGTATTTTGGCAGTCATGACAGTTTGGGTATCTATTTGAAGTAAACATGACATAAACTAATTTAATACAATGTATAATAATATAATTTCTCTGCAATGTAATATTTTAAACTCGCAACTCCTTCTCAGCTTTTTTGTTGCCTGGTAATGTCCCTGAACAGGGTGTAGGGAAACCCCTGCAGTGGAGGAAGAGAACCAGACTTGTCGCAGGGTCACTGGTTCCTATGGTGTTTAGGATGCAGTGGGGGTCAACCAGGAAGAATTTAAATTACACACTCAAAAAAAAAATAAAACAATAGAGTGTAGCCCTCAAGAGAGGAATGCGTCTGTGGAGGGTTACACAGAGTGTTTCATCTGCGTGTGATCTCACCAGTGGAAATCTGTGGGATTTCTGCATCTGTAGGGAGTCCCGTCGTGGGCTTGTTTGGGAGGGAAGGAGAGGCCCAGACAGGAAGGGCAGCTGCCCGTTCCCACGTGGAGGGACGGCCCGGTTTTACAGGAGAAAGGCAGTGCTCCGTCTGGTATCTTTGGATGGATGATCTAAGATGTTCTCTCTAAAAATATTCTTTGAACTCCCTCAATCTATTTTTTATCTGAAGATCAGACTTCTGCCCTTTCCTCTAGTTTAGCTGATAATTTATGGGTTTAAAGTATCTTGAAGGGATTTCAAGTGTAATGGATCCAGGAGAAAGGAAGTATGAACAAATCTAGAGGGTACAGATGTGGGTCACCTGGGGTTCTTCGTGTCGACAAGTTGGAGTCTTCTGAAAATTAAAATTAAATTTTTTAATTGTGATCTTTTTTCCTTGTCTCTGTTCTATCTTCATTTTTTCTGTCCTGCCTCAGTAGAGCTATTTATTTTGCTTAATCTAGTGATTAAAATAGACTTTTAGGTCTGATAGTTATGTCATTATCATTTTAATTGATCAACTCTGACACTTACAAAGAAATTAATTCTGTTTAGTAGATTAAAGTATTTGCAAGGATCGTCCAAAAGGAAAATAGGTTACAATTCTCTTTTCTACACTTTCCTTTTTGTTTGTACATGCACATTATATAGTGTATTATCCTCAAAATATATCTAACAGAAAGTGTGTAATTTTTAAAATCAGTGACACAGCATCAATTTTATCTGAATGGAAGACTTCTTAAATACTTATCCAAGTTCTCTTATACCACTGAAACAAAGTTAAAAAGCAATTGTTTAAAAGCACACATAATTTAATTGGAAATCAAAAAAGTCTCCGAATATAAATACCTTTTTTTATCCTGCTTTGCTTAGTTTAACTGGGAAAGCAATTAATTTTTAAAAAGTTGGAAACTCTTCCAAAATATATGTATGTCATCCTACTGTTGTAATTTTTCAGTGCACCAAATATTTTTATCAGCTCCAAAAGTCCTTTGCTGTTTAGCTGCAGTATCGTATGTAGATATTGTCTGATTACTATCTGCTAGGTCATGGGAGGGCAGGGCTGGTGAATATTATTTATTTTTATTCTCCTGGACCAACCTATCGCTTGGCATTTAGTAATCGCTCAGTGAAGTGAGAGAAGCCCACTGTCCAGACCCCAAGTAAGAACACAGACCTGACGGACTGTGGAAGCCGAGTTTGAATGGTTATTCTGCAGAAATGGTTGTCTGTCCGGAGCGCGGCACATGGACGGAAGCAGGTAGTGATTTCTACCCCCGAGTTCCCCCGGTCGCTTCCCCTCGCGGTCTGAGGCCAGGGACACTCCGTCTCCCGAGCCGCCGCCCTCTGAGTCCCTCAGACAGAGTTACCCTCAGTTACCCTGGAGACACTCCCGACTGGACTGTTTTTGCGAATCCGCGTGGCCACCCAGTTCTCTGTCTCCTCTGGATCTCCCGGGGGAGGGGCTCTTTGTGGTTAAGCTTAAAACAACCGCCTTACCTGTCGGTACAGCTGTCAGGAAATTTTTATTTCTCACAATGATATTTATTATTTTAAATATTATTATTTAAGTCAGCTTTATGCCCTAGAGGGCACTTTGAAGCAACTAGGGAACCACTCTTTGCCTTAGTGTTTGCTCTTTTATAAAGACTATTCATATATACACAAAAACTGCCATACACGTGTGTTGCTCGCATAGAGCATCACATGAAAAATGTCTGAGGTCATTCAGAGGAACTGCACACAAAAACCAAAGCGTGTATTTATATTATAAAGCGCAAAATTTTGTATTTGAAATCATTTATTTTAAGGATAGTTTTAAAAATGAAGACATCTCATTCTCACAAGGTCACCAAAAGTAAGTTATTATTATTTTTTAATATTGCAGAGGAAATGCTTTGCACCCTTGTTACATTGGCACGTACATTAGTTTGGTTCTGTCACAAAAGAGGAAATGGGGACCTAATTCAGTCCTTCTCCTCCAAGTTCCTGATTCTAATCACAGAAAGGTGCTGCAGGACATGCCAGGAGAGACACGGAAAAGTCGCCAGGAAAGAACACAGAGTGCAGTGCGTGGTCACCACACTGCGGCCGGGCAGCCTGGAGCTTTGAATTTCTAGGTCTCTTTGCAGAGGGAATTGTTCAGTCTGTAAAAAGTGAGGGTTCCCTCGCGGGCCAGAGATTTAGCTCAGTGGTTCCGGCACCTGCCTCACAAGCTCAAGGCCCAGAGTTTGATCCCGGTGACCACATACAATGC